>CM044116.1:7287205-7485408 GCA_024174645.1 Lemna minuta
CACGTCATCCACCCATGTGAGGAGTGAACTCGTACACACACACTACTTGTTTGACACTTTGCCCTAACCTTCAAGATGCTTGTCCCACTCATCTGACTTGCTTTCATCTCATTTCGTAATTTTACTTTCTCCCAGACCTAAAAAAACTCCTCTTTCATTACAACAATGAAACCCCCAAAATTGGAATTCATCATCATTTGCTCCATTTGTTCTTGACAAGACAAAATCTTATAGTTCTTTGATTCCTACTCATTTTTAATAAAGTTTAATTGTTAGTAAGGGTGGGTTAAATCTATAGAGAAATTAAGCTTAAGACACCACAATTGAGTATATTAAATAAGAAAACAAACACAAAAATAGATTTTGGGTAAAATGGAATATTTAAGAGTATAATTCAAAGAGCTATCCAAATACCTAGATCCTACACCAATTGATGAAAAACAATGAAAATTTCCTTAATACAAGCCTAGAGAGTTGTAACTATAAATGAAAATAGATTAGTTAAAATAAGTCTTACATAACATGAAACCACTAGTTAATTTATGTATCAACTTATTTGCATTTTTAAATCTCTTGAATTAAATTTTGCATTCAAGATGCACAATTCTCCCCAATTTCTCATCAAAACATTGATTTCTTGAACTCAGTAGAAGTAGAAAGGAGTATATTACAATAATCAACTAAAATATTTAGGAAACAAAGTCATTTCTACTCCAATCGATAAGAATTTCCAAGAATTCTCTCATTTCAAGGAGATGGAAAGATTAAATAGGAATTAAAAAGTGAGAAATGTTGTGGTAGTTGGATCTCAAGTGAAAGCATACACTCCAAATTGCATCACATCATCACGTATTTGAAGAAGAAAAACACATTCTAAATGGAAACCATTGGGTCTTTATTGGAGTGCCTAGATTTCAGCATGTAATATGCCAAAACTGGATCTCACAAAGGATTTGTGTTGCTAGATTGCCTTTATGGAGATGGACAGCCTAGATGCCTATGTGTGTCATGGATGTGGGGATTGTAGCCCAATATTTCTAATTGATAGATATCAAGCTGCCACAACCCTTGGACCTCTAGGATTTACTCAAACCACTTAATTCGATGTCCATGAGAATGGAAGGTCACCTTTGGATAAAAGACAAAACATAGGATACAAACTTATAATACTTAAAACATAATATGACGTTTTGACACGTGGTGCTACCTCCATGTTGATGCTACATGTTAACGAACATGTGGGTTCCAATTAAGCTCTGATTTTAGGCTTTACATTATTGAAAATAAAAAAAATCATAAAATCCTATAAAATTCATATCTTTCAAAATATAAGGCCTTTTTAAATGACAATTTGGGCAGTAAATTAGAAACTTAAGTATCTGATTATCATGCAGTTTTCAACTTGATAATAAAAAATAATGATAAAGTTAGTTTCTTTGACTTAGGCTGATTTATGTATATTCTGTAACTTAAAAATATAAGCCGAATTGAATTATCCTTTTTTCCTTGTTCTTCTCATCCTTAAAAATATCTAAGTCCTCTAATCATGAAAACTTAAGTGTACAATGATGTTTAAAAGTATTTGACTTCAAAGGAGAAGCACAAAAAGTTAACCATAAAAATCATGAGAAAATTTACAAGTTGCATAAAATGGTGTGATATCTTCGAAGCACATGAACATAGGCAAAATTCGATGACTTAGGCATTAAATCTAGTAGATAATTTTTTAATTTCATGTATAAAATGTTTTTATCAGTGTTTCTCAACCAGATGTATCTTCCCATGCTTTTGTAAATAATCTTTGGAGCCCTTTTATTATATTTAATGGCTCAAATTATCTTGAATGGGGTGATAGTTTTTGATAAATTCTTCAAACTCACTACCTTCTCGCCTCCATTGCTAACCCATCAGCAGCCCTCAATGGTACCCAAAAGTTAGATTAGTATAAGGAAGGCAAAATAATTATCTTATAGATGCCAAAGCATGTTGTACCATCTATTTGCATCACTGAAGACTATTTGGGATGAATGGGCAGATGTTCTAAAATCATTCAAATTTCCTTGGATGGTTTAGGTGCTTGAATGCATCTTCAAACTTAATCAATATATTTCTATGCGCCATAATTTTTGAGCAAGTTTTAGGAGATTTTTCATAGTGTTTGAGATCTATCAGTCATATACCCTTGATCTCTCCATAGAGTGAAATTATCAAGAGTATATTTCTATTGTTGGCTTTTTGGCTACCCATGGACTACCCATTCACAAGCACAAAATGCAAAACTTTTTATGCATATAGTAATTCACATGTTTTTGAGAAAATAAATAAAATGAATCCTCTCTATAATAATTAAATTCAAGTAAAATGGTGAAATGTGTTGTCAACAGTGATAGAAAACCTAGGCATCAATCATAGTTGAAAAAATGAACAAATGAACAAATAGAAAAAAGATCATTGCCATTGTAGGAGAGAGAATCATGGGAAAATAATAAAAACATGCTAAATCTACTCCTACTCTTAATAACAAACACCTCTAATACATGAGGAAAACTTTTTATGCATATATTAATTCACATGTTTGTGCAAAACAAATAAAATAAATCCACTCTATAATAATTAAATTCAAGTAAAATGGTGAAATGTTTTGACAAAAATGATAGGAAAACTAGGCATCAATCAAAGTTGAAACAATGAAGAAATAGAATAAATGTCATTGCAATTTAAAGAGAGAGAATCACAGAGAAATCATAAAAGCCATGCAAAATATCTACTCCTAATCCTAATTAAAAAATTCTTGTAATACATGAGGAAGACTTCTATTAAATAGGTGTGAAGAAGATAACCCTATATTGCTTGATTAAAAGGCTTTGTTGGGATTCTTTGATGAGGGCTGTCAGCATTCAAGTGATAAAATCCCACACATTTCTAGGGCAATCAATGATAATTTGACATAATTTGACTCACAGACAATAAAAGTAATCATCATTGAAAGGGTGAGAGAAATTATTTTGGCCTTGAATAAGGCCTCATAAGTTCTAGCATATGAGAAAAAGATTAGGAGAGGCCCTATTTATGTATTTTTTGATCATGAAGGTACTTTAAATAAGCCATGTTAAATGCAGTTGTTTGATTAAGGCATTAGAGGACACGTGCATCATGATTGCACCCCATTTCATCTATTAAATCCACATAAAAAAGACTTGAATGGGCTGGATGGCTTCCTTGCCATTCAATCTGTGTTTGTGCCTTGAGGGGGAGGGGAAGGGTCGTGGTTACGCCTCATGTCTCTCTTATAAACTTTTAAAAGCTTTGAGCATCCTCTAAACTATCTTATCGCTCTTCTTACGGCTCTAGATGTCCATTATCATGCAACCTAGTGCCCACTCTATCAATTATGGGAACTATACTATTGGGTTCATTGTCACTTGTCTGATCTTCTATGAAAGCCTTAGATTTCTCATGGAAGAGAGAAAAAACTCTATTAATTTGGGGCATCAAGTAAATTTTAGGGGTGATTGACACTCAAAATGGTGCCATGTATTGTGAAACATGGGTGTCGTGGCCCATATTTCTAGTCAATAAATAGGATGCAGTCATGACCCCTTAGAATAAGTAACAATCGATGACTATTATTAAATTACCCAATGCAATGCATTCTTGTTTTGCCATTCAACTTCAAAGAAGAAGAGAAAAGATAGTCTCACATTGTTTAAATTAGAAATGTTTAAGGCTAAATAAGTAAAAGGATAGATGACAATTTGAATTGGCCCGTTGGGCACCACTAAGTATTAATCATCTTAACACCAAGCACCACGTAAGCATTAATAACTTTTGTTTATATATTATTATTTTTAATTATATTTCTATGTATAACAATAAATTTAAGGTACCTTAAAACAAAAAAAGAAACAAAACAAAAAGGAGAAAACTTGAGGAACCCAACATGGTTTCTGCGGCGCTCCAATGATTATCTTTCTCCAAGAAATTCAATCTCTAGTTTAGTTACACTCACTTAGGTGATCACTCTCACTCTCATTCTCACAAGTAATCACTCTCACTCTCACCAGCGGTAACTCCTTCCTCTTGAAGGAGATCTAGGGTCTTTTCCACAATATTGATTTGGGCTCCTCTTCTCAAAATAGACCAAAAATAACGTTTTCAACCAGTGAGAATGATCGATCTCCAATGAAAATTGCTTCAAGAGGCCATGAATTTAATTGATTTTATTTTTCTCAATTTCAATTTCTCTCTCTATATCATTTCTTGAAAAGCTTTCTTAGTCTAACTTCTCCCAATATGATATTCTATTTTTTTCTTTCATCCTTTTTTTTCCAATCATTTGAAGAGTTTATAGAAATTTAATGCTTCCATTTTTATCCAGAAAAAATATTCTTGAATGTATTTTTCTTAATCTAATTCCCTTTCTATTTTGTGTCTTTCATCAGTTTGAATGTATTTAATTAATCAAACATATTATCATTAATCGAATATTTTTTTAAAGAAACAAAAAATTAATAACTTAGTTTCGCTAGGAATTTATTTAGAAAGGGGTATTATTTTTAAAACTAGCTTCTTTGATTTGATTTAACATTGAATTTAGGTCTTATTTACATTAGATTCTAAGTTTCATTGGTTCAAAAAATTAAATCTGATTCCTTACATTAATTTGGTCTAATTTCATATATCCTTTAGATCTAATTTATAAGCTATACTTAAGTGAAATTTTCGATCTGATAACATGAAATTTATATGGGTAATCATATGATTATTAATGTAAATTAAGGCCTAAAGCATTCCATTCATATACATATTATTATGCTTTGAGTGCATATCTATCATTCAATGCAATTTAAAGTTATAATATCAAAATGCATTATTGTAGGGATAATCATGTATAATTAAAGAGTATATTTTAGAGTATATTATCATGAGAGACATAGTCATCCTCTACTTTTTTGTTTTTGTAGTTTCAATTCAATATACTTATGATACTATCATTATGCCATGTTTCTAAAAATCAATTTTTTAAAATGTGATATTAATAAATTATTAAAATGCTTTTGTGTTATATATAAGTACTCAAAGAATATAAAATATACCTTTTACTTCTATTTACCAAAGGTTATAGATAAAAATGTTAATAATGTAATAATTTTTTAAGTAGTATGCTTATCTATATCTTAGTATCTAGAGATAATAATAACATATTAATTGTATTTAAGCATAATGCAATAACGTGAACTCTTTTCCTAACTTTAGGAACCAATTTTTTATTCTATCTCTTAGGGTAGTGGAAAAGAGCTTTACTTTCACCAAATCTACTAGGACATTATGAATTTGATGAATTTCATACAGTTAGCTATGCTTGTCTACATGTCGACAAGGATCCTCATAAGGCTTACCATGGAAGATAAGTAGCGTACTCATTACATGAGAATCTATTCTAAAATTTGTACCTCTATTAAGGGGTTGTGTACACGAGTGACAAGTCTTTGGAGGACAGGTCTAACGTGATCACTCAAGGACTTCCTAGCATTTCCTTCATCATTTTGGGCCATTTTTAAAGGTTCTAGGGTTGAAGAAGACATAGAAGAGGAAGGCGAGTGTGACGAGTGTTAAAAAAGATCTACGTGTAAAGGGTTGTTCCTCCTTCTCTAGGTGGGCTGTCTTCTCATGGACAGGTGGGTCGTACCTATGTATATCTATATTTATAACATAATTATAATATAATTATCAAATAATGGCAAACAATCGTACTTGGTATTAGTACTCATGAGAGTTATGGTCTCTTAATGTGATTTTGAAAAAGTGATCGTTCGTAATCCATAGAAAAGGGAAAATCACTCAATCTCATCAAAGTAAGGATCTCAAAGATGGATTTTTACTTCATATCACTCAATGTTAGATTCATGCGAGTTAAAATCAAGAAAGAAAATGAAAAATCTGACTTTGATTGAGTCAAAATGATCTTTTTTTTTTCAAAAATTCACCTAAGTCTCTGGCAACAACGCATTTCACAAGATGAGTTTGTACGATCATTGAAAACACACTTCCTCGTGTCAAACTAATTTTCAAACTCACAGAAATTATGATTTAATTATGAATTAGTTAGGATAATGGTGAGTAAGGGTCCAATCCACGAGGAGTTTAGAAATTTTCAAGCTATATTTAAAATTTGATCAAATTAGAAAATGAATTAGGGTGAAAACTTATGGAAATTGATAGTTTTAGAAAGAAAACTCCAAGAAGAATCCACGTAATAAAAAATAGCTCAATTTGGCTTAATATTTGCAGAGAAATTAGCGAGCAAAATAAGGATAGAAAATTCTATTGCGATGAAAGAGAAAATGACTAAATTTAGTAAAATTAAACTAATCTATACATCCAGATTCAAATCTAATGTTATAGAATGAAATATTAGAAAGAAAACACGTAATCTAATCTAAAACTGCACTCAAAATTATTCAATTAGTCGCCAGATCAAGGCTTTTCATTTTGCATTTCAAAAACCAAAAATTCAGAGTTCAATCGGCAAATTCTTCTTTTTCCCTCGATAAAATCTTGATTTCAAGCACTTCTTGGATGAGGAAATGAGTATAGAAGAGGAAGAAAACAAGACATTTAAGGATTATGATGTTCAAAAATTTTGATTGATTGAAAATCCAGGAGTGCTTTACACCATCAAAGAGAGAGAATTTATAGCATTTTGAAATTGGGCATGATTATCAGATCTTCTCCTTGATGAGATCAATGGTCGCGATGGAATTCGAGGTGGCGAATTGTTATGGTTAAGTCATGACCGTTGGATCCTCATCGGAGCATCAAAATTGTGCCATGTGTCATTGTGAAGAGAGAGTATTGCCTAATCTCGTCTGTCCAATCGTGGTTCTACATTTGAGATCTTCATGGAGGCGCTTCAAATCCTGGCCGTTATAACTACTTAGATGAACATCCAAGATTGATTCGTTTAATAAAATGAATTTTCACTCAATTAGATGTTACCACATACCCCTCCGAGTATACAAAGATCAAGGGTTGCGATTGACTCCATGAATCAAACGTCTCACATTATGCCACATCACCTACGAAGAAATAAAAGCAGAACTTTTAAGGGCGGTGCTTTTAAGCGGTTAGCTCATGCCCTAAAAAAGGCGCTTAACTACTAACCATGCATGCTAATAATGCACACACGCATGCGCCACGTGGTGCACGCACACATGCGTCATGTGGTGCACGCACACGTTGCCATGTGGCAACGCACAAGCATGGTTGGCACATAAGCTACCATGTGAGCGCGTGCATATAAAACCACTTTTTAAATATTTTAAATTAAAATAGATTCAAATTAAATTCAAAAAAATTCCAAAAAATCCCTAAAAATTGAAATATTCATAAATTTCAAATTTAACTCCTTTTTAATCGAATTTTTTTCTTTGATCACAAATTAAATAATCTATCATCCTATAAATTTTAATTTAAGAAATAATAAGAGAATAAATTTCTAACTCAAAAATACACTCATTTTCTTTGGAAACGATTTTATTTTAAAAAATCCAAATAAGTTAAAAAAAATCAGGAAATTTTGGAAAAATCCATAAAATTAGAAAATTTATTAATTTTAAATACAGCTCCGAATTTATCTAAATTTGTTTTTTCGATGATAAATTAAATAATATATCATTTTAAACACTTAAATTTAATAAATGACAAGAGAATAAAGTGTTATTTCAAAAATATGCTCATTTCTCTTAGAAAATAAAACTTAAAAAAATAAATGAGTGTATAAAAGTTTTTTTTTCTTATTATTTAACATTAAAATCTAATTATAATCTCAAATATAGATATGAATAATCTACACTAAAATATATTTTTTAAAATGCATAATTATCCCTGAAATAATGTATTTTACTATTATAACTTAAAAATGGATGAAATGATAGATATGCACTCAAAGTATGATAACATGCATAAGAATGGAATGTTTTATGCCTAAATTTGTATTAATAATCACATAATTATATGTATAAATTTCATGTTATCACTCTCTAGAGCACTTGATTGTGATACAATGACCATAAATTCCTCATTTTCAAGTCATGATACCTCATGATCCAAAAAGAGCTTTGAGTTGAAATTTTAAGGGTAGATTTTTATTTTCATCCTCTATCCATCTACACCCTCTAATTGAGGGGGGGGGGGAGAATTTATGATTTTAAGGATGGAAATTTTTACCCTTCATGCCCTAAAACACTAAGAGTCTCCATGGAAAAAAAGCCAAATTTAATCTCTCCTCTCTTGTTTTTTTCTCTCTATTATAATTAGGCTGCTATAAGGAAAATGAGTTTTTCGAAGTTTGTCTAGCATCACTTAGCCTTAGATTTGAGTTGAAACAAGGTCCATGCAAGGGTTTTGATCAATTCTCTCTCATAATAAACTCCATAATTTACTATACAACTTATTTTCTTTTTTATGTAGTAATAATATCATCATTTCATCACAAGAGCTCATTCATCATCATTCACCCATCAACTCTCACCACCGCCATTCCACCTTCTCATCTCCCAATTTCATCTTCCTCATTTCCATCTCTCCATCTAATTTATAATTTCAATATTATCTTTCATTAGACAAACGTAAAAGTATAATTCACATTCCTTCGTGGACATTAAAATCCATATTCATATCCTATTCTACCATCTCATCTTAGATTATAAGCACCTAATATCACTACCTAGGCTCTCTAAGGATTTGGCCCCTCCCTATATAGAGTGAGAAAACAAAGAAAATTGTTGCATGAAATCGACTCACAATAAAGAACTAAGTAACAGCAAAAATCTAATTCATCACTCTTGTCAACTCTTTTTCTCTTTATGATCATATTTATCTCTCTACTCGTCTCTCTCTCTTTCTCTCCAAATCTCTCTATCTCTCCCCCGAAAACCATTGATATCAAAATTTACATGGATGAAGCCCTTGAAACTTTCTTTACTTATCTCTTTTTCTCTTTACTCATCTCTCTCCACCTCTTTCTTTGTCCTTATCTCTCTCCTAGTTCCTCTCTCTATATATCTCTCTGTGCACCCATCTCTCTCTTATCATTCTTCACTCTCACTTAAGGCCCTCAACTGATTTCCCAAGCCACAAAAAATTAACACTGGCCCCCAAGACGTGGCCAATTTATGGCCCCTCTTCCAACCAATTTATGGTTGTGTGTTCCTATAATTTCTTGCATTAAAATTCTAATGTTCGATTTTTTATGGATTCTTTTTTTATTTTTTTCTCAAATCTTGCTTTCACTTATCCAGCGTGAGAGCCTTCTACTCAACATGCTTATCTTGTTATGTGATACTATCAAGAGTATATGAGGTAAGTTGGGAAAACATAATTTTTGTGTGAGAGAGAGAGAGATCCACGTGAGCTAGCTTACCTTTGAAAACGAGAGTGAGTTGTCACCATTTAAATTTCCCTCTACTATCTTACCTCTAGAAACCAAGAAGTGACAAGGAGGCAATCTTACAAAAAGGTAAGATGCATTCAATGTATTACAATTGATTTCTCCTCTCTAAAATTCTCTAACTAGGTGGTGAAATGACTAAAGTTGGGGGCGGTGATAACATGCATATATTACCTTGAATGTTTATCATATTTAACTAATATTCATGGTTATCCTATGTAATTATGATGCATGTTATCATAGTTTTATGAATTTTCTCTATTGGCACGCCATTTTACTAAAGTCCATATTTTTACATTATTTAGGAGTAATTATGTGATTTATCAATTTTTGACCTTTTGTAAGGTCATAAAATTTCAAATTAACTATTTTCCTTGTTTTGACTTTAGTAAAGATGAGTTAAAGAAGAAAGTAGAAGAAGAAAATGATAAAGGAATAAAAGAGAATGAGTGAATGATGAAGTTCACTTAATATTATTCTGAATTCATTAATTTCTCTTCCTAAAATTTATATTTCAGGGGCATGGATTCAAGAAGATTTAATTTGTGATCCAATGGAGAAAATTTGAGTCAAAAAATAGTTCTAGAAATGAAGTTATGAATATTTGAATTTCATAGATTTTTTTGGATTTTATTATTTATTTTTCAGGTATTTTTCTGAATTTTAAAAAACTTTAAAAATCTCAAAAAGGGTTTATATGCATAGGACCCGCGCGAAGCTAACGTGGCACGATGCGGACACGTGGCGTAGCCACGCAAGCCCTCGTGGACCCACATGGACGCCTACATGGCGCAATGACTCAGTCGGGCTATGTGTGTGTGTGGGCTCACAAGTATAGTGGGCCCACGGTAAGCATAGGGGGGCGTACTAAGGCCCAGCGGCGACACGAAATCCTTAGGTGTTTTCCCATTATATATGCAATTTCTCCCCTTATTTTTCTTGTGTTGGTCTAACCGCTCTCTCAGTTTTCGCAGGCGACGTGGCGGAGCATGGTGCGTCGGATCAATTCGCACTAATCAACGCGCGTTAATTTGGTGGATCTCGGTCCACAAGATCGCCATCAAAACGTGTGCACATTTCCTAGCCGTTGATTGCCTACGTGAAATCCTATGGTCACGATTTAATCATGCACTAGGTGAATCACGAAACGACACGTGACTGCTCAAGGATACGTCGATGAAGATCGAACGAACGAAATCAAGGAGTGGAATCTGCATCGTAGGATCATTGCCCGCCGATTTCGCATCATCGTGGCCATCCAAACTTTCCTCGATGAATCGGACGGCATGGATTTTTCGTGATAAAATCTCTATATATCGATGCTCTCTCTTTCTTAAACTTATCTTTTCATTAAAACATGAAGAAATTAAGCATTTTTGGAGTAAAATCTCAAGTTCTTCATGATCCCCTTGCATTCTAGACTCAATTGTGATTAGATTGAGGCAAGATTGATTACATATAGTTGCTAGAAACGTTTGAATTCACCCATTGAATGTTAAACGCACGTCGAAGAAGAAACCAGAAAAATGCGCAGTAATCAAAGCAATTTGAAGCACAATCTTCACGTAAATCGGGTTAGTAGTGTGATTCCTTTGTAATCCTTAAAATTTATGTAGTGTAGATTAGATATAGATAGGTGATTAGAGTTTAGGAATCGGAAATTTCATCATTTTGTACAAATTTTATCGCGGATTTTTGCTGATTTTCGAACAAAAAATTTCTCCTTGATCTTAAGGCCAAATCATTTGATTTTAGTCTCATTGGATTCCTTGTTCCATCAGCTTTACATGGATATCTGATTCATAAAATTTTATCAACATTTGGTCCTTCCATTTAACGTTTGACCAACTACCATTCATTGTCAATCCGAATTTTGGCATTGACTTTCGAGGGCAATTACTCCTAAAATACAAGGTGAAATTTGATAATTTTGGTTTCTCTGGAATCCTCTGATCATAAAGTTTCTGTTCATATGTAAATTTCTCGATTTGGATATCATTTGGTTAGTCAATTTGATGATTTTGACCGAGATCTTAATTTTGGGAATTTTTTGTTGACTAATTTTGTAAAAATCAATATAAATCTAATTCTTGTCTAAAAATAATAAATTTTATATTAAAATTCTCCATTTTCTCTCTAGTTTCTAAAAATATAATTTTCATGATATTTTCTCACCTTTTTCTTCTCTGATTGTACAGAAAGTCAGAGTCTGGTCAAAGTCAATGCTTTGACCTTGCCTTTTGACTTTTCTTCTTCAAATATTTTCTAAAATTCTTAAAATACATTCTCTCATAGATTAGTATTCATTTCATTTATAATATATCTTTTCCAATCTTAAAAACCCTATTTAGACTTAATTTTGACCAAGTCAACTCTTCGATAAAAAGTCAACTGTGTTGTATGTGGTTCGACCCAATTTCTTTGATGTACTTGATTTTATGTTTTTAAATCATCGTGAGTTCAGAATTATAAATTTTGCTTGATCGACGATCGTGTGTTTCAATGACCGCACTAAATCGTTACGTCAGTGGGATGTGATAACATGTAATTTATACATGATTATTAATGCAAATTAAGGCATAAAATATTCTATTCTTAGACATATTATCATATTTTATGTGTATATCTATCGTTTCATGTAATTTTAAGTTATGATCTAAAAATGTCCCATTTTAGGGATAATTATGCATAATTCAAATAATAAAGTTTTATTCTAATCTATATATGAGATCATAATTATGTTTTCATGATTAGATAATCAGATGAAATATTTTTATATATACTCATGTGTTTTTCTAGTTTTATTTTCTTAGAGAAATGAATATACTTTTTAAATGAAAAACTATTCTCTTTTTATTTAAATAATTTAACTTGTTAGAATGATAGATAATTTAATTTCTAATCCAATAAAATAAATTTAGATTAATTTGGAGTTGTATTTTGAAAGTTATGAATTTTCTCATTTTTAGGGATTTTTTTAAAAATTTTGAATTTATTTAGACTTACTTTCAATTTTTAAAATAAAAAATTAATGTTTTATATCGTGTGCTGACATGGCAGCTGATGCAAGGGAGCAAGCAAAGTGTTGCCACGTGGTGACGCATGAGCTCACCCCGTGGCGCACTATTGTGGAGGGCCAGTGCGTGTGTGTGTGTGCGCATCTGTGAGTGATTATAGTTAGTGGGTTAAGAATTCTTTTCAAGACATAAGCTAATCGACTAAACACGCATACCTTATATACCCATCGAATCGCTTTAAGTTTAGCCATGTGGTACTATTTCTCTTTGTTTTTATTCGCTGGTGATGTGGTGCAATCTTGAGCATACAATCGCGTAATTTAATCACAATCATTGATTTTCACTTACTCGAGGGGGTACATGGCTGCTTATGATTAGGCGATAATTCATTTTAAGATGATTTAATCTCAGTCGCTCATTTGGGGAGTTATAATGGTCGAGATTAAAAGCGCCTCATGGACTCCCATGAACATGTGGATTCACCTACAATGTTCAATGAAAATCAAAAGACGGACGTTAAACGACACTTCTTCTCTACGCACGACCTGACAAAATCTAAGTGCTTCATCGTCGATTGAACGGATGCTACTTAACGATGACGATTCGCAAACAAGCATTTAATATGAGCCGTTGATCAAAGATGAAGTGGCGCATCCAACGATCACGCCCCAAATTTATCTATAAATTACGTTTTCTTTGACGGAAAATTTTATTCTTGGATGTTTTGAGCAAATCGAACTGTTTAGACAACTCATTCCTTGAATCTCTTGCTTTCTTCTTCTTTTAGACTCATTTATGCATCCAGGGAATGTTTGAAATCAAGATTTTGTGGAGAGAATTGGAAGAAATCACCTCTTGAACTTTGAACTTCATTTTTGAAATCGCAGAATAAAAAGCCTTTGATCTAGTGATCAATTGAATCATTTTGAGCGCGACTTTGGGTTAGATTATGTGTTTTCCTCATAATCTTTCTTCTTGTAGCAATAGATTTTAATTTTGAATGATAGATTAATCAAATTGTAGATAATTTTTTATTTTCTCTCTCTTTGCGAACAAAACTTCTTCCTCACTTTTACTCCTTGATTTCTTCACGAATACTGATCCAAATTATGTGATTTTTTATTATGTAGATTTTTCTTGGAGTCTTCTTTCTCAATATACTAAAATCCCTAATTTATCACCTCAATTCTTTGTCTTATTTGATTGAATTTTAAAGGAAACCAAAAATTTCTTCATGGATTCGACCCTTATTCATCATTATACTATCTAATTCGTAATTATTTCTCAAAATCGATGAGTTTGGTAAATTTTTTTTACATGAGTTCATGTGTATTTAATGACTGCACGAATTCGTCTCCTTAGGGGGTTAAATTAGGTTTCTTTTATGTAATATGTTTTTTTATTCTTTTATGAATTTATTAATTATTTTCTCAACTCCTCAAATTTCCTATGCACCAGATTTCTTACACTAGACAGTGTGTCCCAACTTCGTGCTAGTCCTATGAAGAGATAGTCCCCTAAAGTCTCTCCTCATCTTTTTAGTCCCCCAAAATCAATTACTAATTGGTTGAGTTAGTCAGATTAAAGTCCAAACATCAACTTTTGATCAAACTTGCTCACACTCTTGGTTAGTGACCTCACTTCGTTGTTGTCCTTCAGTATTGCTACTCGTCTTGAATTTGACAAGCCAACTTTGAGAGCTTTGTGTGTCACTCCTTGCTCCCCTTTAGGCCGACCTACTTCTCTGAAGTCCTCAAACTCATCAAATGAATGCTCTATGTAAGTTGCTCATCCATCATCCCTCATGATCTTACAACGTAAAGACTAAATACGCATTGAGTTGACTTTTTGGCGACTCCCGAATTCACCAAAGATTCTCCCCCTTTACCTCACGCGTAAGTACGATTCACCTGGAGTCTACTTGGGTATATGGGTGGTCCTAGCTATTCCTAATTTCTATGACCTACACAATTGATGGATATTATATGGCCTACTTCTTTGAATCTATGTTCATTGAAATAAATTTTATTCATTGTCATTATTGTATGATGTTTAGACTAAAATCCAAGAGCATATGCAATGAGTAAGAGAATAATGATGAGATCATGATAAGATGATCGCTAGAATTTAAATATACAATTTAAACATTCATATTTGTAAGGAAGGGCAAAGACTGACCGAGTATCGGTAAACAGAACCAGACGGAGACCGTCGGTCTCTCAAAATGGGCTTTGACAGTCTCAGTCAAAATTCGGTTCGGTCCTCACCGCGCATTTGGTCTTGGACCGAATAGAAAACATGACATTTTTAGAAAAAAAGGGCATTCGGTATTAGGTCTTCGCATTTGGCAGCCACACTATCAACTATCAAGCATTCGATCCGCTCGTTGACGTGTCGTTTTTGTGCGTCGTTAAAACACAAAGACGATGGTCAAACAAAATTTATAAAACCGAACTCACAAAGACAAGATATAATAATCAAGTACTGGGTAAGTATCGGGTCGATCCACAGAGAGCAGGGCTGACTTTAATCGCAGAGTTGACTTGGTCAAACTTAGGTTTAAAAGGAGTTTTAAATAAGAGAAAATAAGATTTAAGATATGGAAATGATATAAATAAGGTAAATAAGAAGTTTTAAGATTTGAAATCTCGGACTTGACAGAGAAAAGTCAAAAGTCAAAGTCAAAGCATTGACTTTCACCAACAGTAGGTGTTCTGCAAAATCAGAGAATCAAACAGAGTCAGAAGATTACGAAAATTTAATATTTGAAAACTAGAGAGAAAATGGAATTTATTGATATATATTTCGTAATTTTTGGATAAGAAATGGATTTATTATGAATTATTGAAAATCGATGATCAGAAAATCCTCGAAATGAACACCTCAGAGGAAATCTTCAAATTGAATGCCCAAATGAAATCCAAATCTTGCAATTTATATGTCAATAGAAAGATAAGAACTAGAGGAATCCAAAAAGACCAAAATTATCAAATTCTGATTTTTCAATAAAAAGTAATTGACCCCGAAAGTCAACGTTTGACTTCTGATGAAAGATAAACAGTCCGTGGTCAAACGTTAAATTGAAAGGTCAAATGAAATCAGAATTTGATGAATTTTCTATCCACAGAAAGCTGATGAAAAGAGGAATCCAATGAAACTAAAATCAAGTGATTTAGAATTATAATCAGAGAGATATCCTATTTTCAAAATCAGTAAAATTTTAGACTGAAATTTGGGGAAAATGAAGAACACTATGAACTAATTTGCAAAATTAAACTTCTAAATCTGATAAAAACTCAAATTACCTACTGATAATCGATCGAATCTCACTACTAACCCGATTGCCGCAAGGATGGGGCTCCAATTCTTGTGGATTGAAGCGAATTTGCTCGGATTCTTCCTCGTGGACGTTCGGAATTCAAGGGGAAAATTCGATGAAATCAAGGAGAAATTCGTGATAAATCCCGCTCCAATTGCTTCGCAATCGAGTCTAAACGCGGGGGGAACACGATGAACTAGAGATCTTCCTCGAAACTCGCTTAATTTGTTCACGAGTCGATCAAAAGTTGAAGAACAAGAGAGGGGAATACATGGTTTTAAAGAGGGAAATTGGTCCGAGGATCATGGGCAATTGAAGCGGTCGTGGAGGGTTATTCATGGCTTCGTGGGAGCGGTTCCTTTGGGCGATGTCGTGGCTTCACTTCCAAGGTGCATCGGCTTCAATTTCGCGAATGAATCGCCATTATTTTAGCCACGATCGGGCCACGATCGGGCCGCGATCGGGCCGTGATCAGGCCACGATCGGGCCGCGATCGGGCCACGATCGGGGTCAGGATCGTTCGACGATCGCCTTCATTTCATCTTAGAGGCGATTCCCCCACGTTTGCTCTCCGATCGCGGCTCGATCGCGCCGCGATCGTGGAGTTCTTCCACGTTGTGTCTGCGCCGTCGGATCGAGATCCAAGTGATTGTGATCCGCACAATCACTGTGCTCCGCGCGATCCGCTGCCGTCCGCACGATGGAGATCAGACGCACCAGGAGACTCCACGCGCGTCGAGAGGTCGCGAACGATCGCGGCCGTCCGATGATGATCGGATGATCGCGTAGTGCTTCCGATCGCGAAAAGCTTCAGCCGTCCGATGACGATCGGTGCCCCCTCGCTCTGCCACGTGTCGCGCATCTAGGGTACTACTTAAACGACTCTTTGAGCACGTGTTTTGATGCTGATCGCGTGGACTCCGGTCCACGCGATCGATTGTTTCGATTGCTTCCCGTCTCGATCCGACGCCCGCCGTGCCGCCACATCACCTACAAGGTAAGAACCGTGTGGGAGCATAGTCCCACACGGAAGAAATATAAAGGCAGGACACGGTTAAATAGGGGAGAAGATTCCCCTATTAACTGTCCTAATATCTCCTCTCTACTCCACGACACGTGTCACACGCGGGCCACACGCGTCCTACCACGTGGCCTCAGCGCCACGTCGTAACGGCGCGGTGGACCCGCGCGCCACGTAGGCCCGCTCGCCACGTCAGCCCCGCCTGGGCCTACTCGCCACGACAGCCGACGCTCGCCACGTCAGCCGCAGGTAATTTCTCCCCCTTTTTCGCGATTTTAACGAAGAAATTCCTTAAAAAATCAATTAAAAATCAAATAAAAATCAGAGAAAATAGTATAAAACTTCAGAAATTCATATTTCTCAAAATATAACTCCTTTTTAATCCAAATTTTCTCCATTGGATCACAAATTCTCTTCTTTTTAGTATCATGTCATTTAAAATATGTTTTCAAGAAGGAAATAAAGATGAATTAAAATTTCATTAAATAAGTTCTAATTAAACATTCTAAATCATAAATTCATCCTAAAATCATCCTTCCAAACATTTACTAAAGTCAAAACTCATTTAATAACTGAGATTAACTTCTATTAATTTAAACAAAAGATTAATCATCTATTAAACATGAAATTATCCCTAATTTATGCATAAATATCAACTTTAGTGAAATGACATGCCAATGGAGAAAATTCCTAAAAAGTATGATAACATGCCTCATATTCACATAAAATAAGCATGAATATGAGTTAATTAAGATAAGAATTCATGTTATAAATGCATGTTATCACTCGTGGAAATTTTGTTTTTGTCTTCAAAATCAGGTTCATAGCCTTTCATATTGTTAAATTTTGAACAACCACCGCAACATTTTGCATGTATTAATTTCCTCTCGGGGAGATTGATTTGCACATATCTTCATCGATTCAAGCTGTTTGTGATCATATTCTATTACGTTTTCTATTACGATCATTTTCTTTTTCGAGCAATTCAAGCTTTAGTTTTTTAGGAAAGGAAGAGAGAGAGAAGGGATCGACAAAGAGAGGGAAATTGACAGGAAGAGGGTGGGCGACTAAGGTGAGAGAGAGAGAGTTTGTTGGTGGGAGACTAAGGTTAGAGAGAGATGGGAAGAGAGATTGAGTCAATAGGGTAGGGCGGTCCCAGTCAACCGTACCTACATAAGATCAATTACCTCAAATCTAGCTTGAGGTACAACTAAACCTCTCTTTCTCCCCTTCTATGCAAAGAGGAATACAGATGGAGGATTTTAGCAAGAAGAGATTCAGTAGAGGACGGTGGAGCTAAGCTGGATGGTGGCCCGTGCTCGAGCTGCTGACTTTTGTGGTAGAGGTTTTCGCTCTCCTTCCCTTATCGTATTCCCTTCTTTCTCTGTAGCCTTAGCCACCGATGAAGACATTTTTTTGTCATCGACCACCATCTTGTGTCTTCTCTCTCTCCCTCTCTTTCTCTCTCTCCCCGACAAAGACATTTATCTTAAATGAATCAATGATGAATATCAAATGAATGAATCACATAATGAACTTGCGCGATTCGGTCAAACTTTAGGTCATCAAGACTTGATCCGTAGGGGTGTCGTCTGGAATTGAACCAGGTTCTTACAAAATTAAGAAGGATAATTGAAAGGAGTAAATCAATATCATTTGGAGAACCCAGAAAAGCCGCACCTCGATCAGATGTCGCAATTGATGAATTTGCTCAAAGTCTTAGAGTAAATCAACGACGTCCCCATCATTTCAGCATTTATGTCAACAATCAGTACCTTCTTGATAGATAGAGGCATCATTTTTTTTCTTTTTAACGCTGAGAAATCTTGCCTTTATGCTGAAAAATGGACTAGTGGCCTTGAACTGATGATGGTTTTGTTGTGATGAAGATTGCACATCTAACGGCTAGAAATAGAAATTCTGAAGATTGCACATCTAACGGTAGCCCTCATCATTATTGTAATAGGATTACAACAATTTGCACTTCAAATCTGAAAAGGAAAATAATTATCATTTTATTATAAAATAATTCAATATTTTACAATATTATTTTGTTGCTGTTGTGATCATTATGATTGATGAATTCAATATCTAGTTTCTAAACCTAAGTATTAAATATCATTTATTATTGTTTATTATTATTGTTTTGATATTATATTTCCATTCTATTGATAATTTGATATACATTATACTAATATCCATTATGGATGGCCCACATTAGTTTCTAATTCTTTTTTCCTTTTAAATCTAATTTTGAATCTAATTTTTTAACTTGCATTTTAGATTATCATCAATGGAATCAATTGGAGATGAGGTACATTTTATTTTATATTGATCTCAAAAAATATATGATCATAGCTTACTAATGCTATATTTTTTCTTTTAGATTGAATCAAACAATGCATCAACATTTGTTTCTACAAGTGCTACAGCTACAAGCTCTTCAAAATGAAGAAAAGTCTCACCAGTCCTAGTACATTTCATGAAGATCACAGACGATGAGTATCTTTGCAAAATTTGTAAGGTTGCTACCCCATTGAAAGAGATAACAGTGAAGAGGGATATAAGTAGTAGCACAATCAAGTTATAGAATCACTTGGAAAGGTTTCATGTTAAGATTTATAAGCAACTAAGGCCATCAAATGCTCATAATACTTTAACAGACTATTTCTCAAATACTTCAAAATTTTTAGAGAGGAATTTACAGCAGACAAAGAAAGAGTGTATAGATTTAATTGTTAAGACAGATGCACCTTTTATGCTACTTGATCATCCTCAATTTAAAAAATTTTGCAACTACTTAGTACAAGGTGAAGCAAGGATTCCTAGCCGCCATTCCAGACGACAAGGGATGGAGAAACTATTTGAAGATGAAAGGGATAAGGTAAGAGAATTACTTCGACCAATTGAAAGGGTGTCCCTTACAACAGACACTTGGACAACTACAATACATTGGATTGATAATTTGTGGAGACTTCATGAACAAGTGCTCGCCTTTGAGGAGTTGGGTGTATCACATGAAGGGATAATTTTAGCAGAGGTGGTGCATCGTGTGTTAGAAGAGTACGATCTCACTCAAAAGGTAAGTAAACATGAATTTTACCTTCCTTATTTTCAATCATAAATCAATAAACATGCATTTTTTTGCTAGGTTTTTGCTATCACAACATATAATGCTAGCAATAACAAGGCAATGGTTGCAAGCTTGGAAAATTTATTACGTGAGAGTGGATCGACATTCACCAGGCAGTTCCATGTGCCATGTATGGCCCATATTGTCAACCTATCCATTCAAGGAGGCTTGAAGGAGTTGGGTAACTCATCGTCGACTTCATTATGTTAAGAAAGTGAGGGTGATGAAGAGGGTGAAGAAGATGAAGTGGAAGTTACTTCACAAAGACTATTTGGAGCAATTCTTCACCGACTTCAAAAACTTTTTCTTGCGGCAAATAGCACACCACAAAGAATTCATTAGTACAAGGAATTATGTGAGAGTTATAAAATGTCAAATAAAAACTTATTAACCATAGATGTACCCACTAGGTGGAATTCGACATATGACGTGATTACGACAGCATGGGACAAGAGGAAGGTGTTGAATACAACGGCAACAACTTGTCTTAAAGGTGGTAAATGAATTTCTTTTATTATGTCAAAAGAGTGGGATCTTCTTAAGATTTTTTTAGATGAACTTCTAGCTTTTAAGGAAGCCACCAAGATGTTTTCTCAATCAAAGGCCATTACATCGCCTAATGTTACTTCTATTTTTGATCTTTTGCTAAATCATTTGAACACACAAATTATTGGCTTAAGTAATCCTTCTCAAGGTGTGATGGAAAGACCAATGAGCGTAGAGCAATCAATGGCACTGAAAGGAGCATATACTGTGATGAAAACAAAGTTACTTAAATACGAGCCACAGGTAAAAAGAAAGCCAATCTTTCCTATTGCTACAATGTTAGATCTATCTTTGAAATTTGAATATATTCCAACTGATGAGGAAGATTATATCACAAAGACTTTGAAGCATTTGCTTCAATTGATGTCTGCCCCACTAATATCAAGTGCTTATCACAAAGTGAGCCATTATCCAATACTTCTACAATGTTTTCGAAAATTATGGTTAAATTGGTAAAGCGTAAAAGGAAGAAGAACACAAATATCTTATTAGAAAAACCAATATATGATGAACTATTTAATTATTTGCATGACCCTCAAGTTGAATGTTCTCATCTCGATGCTTGATAACATGCAATCTTAACATGATAAAAAATGATCATTAAGGCAAAATAAGGCATAAAACATTCCATTTATATGCATGTTATCATACTTTGAGTGCATTTCTATCATTCCATGTAATTTTATGTTATAATCTCAAAATGCGTTGATTTAGGGTTAAATATAATGATTTAAAAGACAAATAATTAATAACCCATCTTTACTTGAGATTATAAATGTTTTTAAAGAAAAAATAATGAGAGAAAACGATTTATAAACATTTACTTACACTTTTCTTAAGTTTAAAATCCTTAAAAATAAATGTTTTTGAAATAAAATTTAAACCTCTCATTATTTACCAATTTTTATCTTTTAGAATGATAGATAATTAAATTTCAGATCAAATGAAAGAAATTTGGATTAATTTGGAGTTATACATTAAAAGTTATGAATTTTCTATTTTTAGGGATTTTTTTCAGATTTTTCTGAATTAAATTTACGATTTTTATGTTAAAATCAAATAAAAAATTGCAAAAAAACGGGTTTATTTCTGCGCAGGGCCACGTGGATGCGACGTGGCAAGCAAGGCCACGTGGCAGAGCCACGCGGGCCCATGCGGCGAAGAGGTGACACGTATGCATTTTATTTTTATTTACTAGTATTATTAATACACATATATAGCCTTCCGTTTATCGAAAGGAGATTATTAATAGCTTAAAGTGTCGCTCTTTATAAGCCCGACGATATGCTGTAATTTTTCCTGTGTGGGACTAAAGTCCCACACATTATTTTTTATGCAGGTGACGTGGACGCGTACGGTGCGTCGGATCAGACGGGGCGCAGAATGTGGCGCGTCGATCGTATGCGTCGTGGACCACCGGATCAATCAAGGAGCACATGTCAATTAAAAGGCGTTATAACGGTCCAGATTGAACCGCGTGGGGAGCATCCGGACCGTCGGATCAAGAATCAAAGGACGCTTATCTACAGATCAAATTCAGGCCGTCCATCACGATCCAACGGCCACGACTTATTTGAAATGATCCACGATGGACCGTTCCATTGTAACCATCGATCGAAACGATCGGACGGTTACGATTCTAAAATGAGTTGTTCTTCGACGATTGTAAGCATTCGAGTTGGAATTCAATCTAATTGAGCTGTCTAAACACCTTCCCTCTCGTTTCTCTTGATTCCATCGTGTTCCTCTTTCATTTCCGCACCTCCGGAGCCTTTGAAGTCAAGATTTGGTGGAAAATCTTAGGAGAAATCGGCGCTTGAATCTCACGTTCGCGTTCTTCGTGTTCTTCGCGATTAATCGGCTTAATCATGGCGATTTGATTGCTAATTAGGATTAGTGGAAGCGGTTTTTCTTAAATTATCTTCCTATCATGTTTAATTTTCGTTTAGATTAGGATTTTAAGTTTGATTTAGCTCAATTTTAGTCAAAATCACGATTTTCACGTCTGAAAATTTCTCTCCACTTCAAATTTTGATTTCTCCACGAAATCAAGATCATTTTCGATGATTTTTTATTCTGTGGATTCGTTTTGAAGTTATCTTTCATAATTTATGATTTTCCCCAATTTCTATCATCAATTTCTCATCCGATTTGATCAATTTCGAAGATTACATCAAGAAATTCCTTATTTCCCTATGGATTCGACCCTTATTTACCATTATACCCTTCAATTCGATACATTTTCATCAAATTGGTAAGTTTGGAATTATTTTTGACGCGATACCGTGTGAAATCAACAACCTCACGGTCTCGTCTCGTCAATGCTCTACAATGGTGGTGTAAGATTGGGTCTGAAAAATATCTACGACTTGCAATGTTAGCAAATGGATTTCTCTCAGTTTGTGCTTCGAGCTTTCCATCAAAGCGTCTTTTCTCATCAGGAAGGGGGATCGTAACATACAAAAGGGGGAAATTATCTGCAAGAACTATATCTACTTTGATGACCTTAAAATCGTGGGGTAAAACGGATGAAGCGGATACGGATGAAGAAGAATTTGGTGAAGATACGAACTAATTTTCATGTTATTATCCTTTCTTTTTCTTTGTTTCAAATTAGTAAGTATCATCGGTAAGGTTTCTGACTATAAAATATTCTTTTATTAATGGACGTTGATATATTTATCTCTTTTTAGGTGCGCATATTCATGGTCAAGAGAGACTGAAGTTAAGACCAAAATGAACCGTGACCGAGGTGGACCGAGATTGAGACCAAGACCGAATTCAGATTTGGACCGAATGGTGTGCCAAAAACCGGACCGTGACCATGACCGCCCACCCCTACATATTTGTGAGATATTCTAAAAGGACATTGAATTAGCATAAACAAATAACATTGTTTGTTCTAACTATGTGATGAGTATGGTTGATCTTATGGCCATTAGTATGGAGACACTAAGGATAGATAGTGGGTACTTTGTGGAAAAAGAGTTTACTGAATTGATCCATACGATTACCTGAATGATATTATACCTAACTATCAATCTAGTTGATTCATGTCACAATTTGTATACGTAATCCTTTGACCTCAGACACCAAAGGCATCTTGTGGGTGGATGACCCTGTTATGAGTATAATTTATGAATCCTTAGCCACAAAATCTCCCAATCGTCACATATTAGATAAGAAATGAAATCCTCAAAGATGATTATGTGGTCAAGATAGGATTGTCTGCCCTCAGTATTTGAGAAGATTGACTTAAGAAATAAGATATAATGAAATCCTTTGCCAAGGTAGTAGAAATATCAGAGAAGGAGTTCTCAATGATTTCTTCCATGCATTAGTACTAACTTGAGTGATTAATTAGGGTTTGATAGTTGAGCATACTCTAAGTCACTCATGAGTATTACGTGAATAAAGGATTATACACATATGGTTACTAATGAGGGGAAGGTTCCACATGAGATTTCTTATACATCCAATAACTCCTAGGACACGTGGTGTAGCTTGGCCCCCAATGAGTTGATAAATCGACTTGTTGATTGGGCTAAATTCATCACTAGTTAATTAATCTATTTGTTGATACACATAATTATAAAAGTTTGACTTCTAAGGTGCTAGTAAGTCTAGAAAGTTATTAACTAGCCAAATATATGGACAAAGAGGGTCATACACATAAGGTCTATCGATATTAGTAGATGTAGATATACTTATTAGGGTTTTTATGAAAATTTGATATACCCAATGTCAATAAATAAGGAGAGAATGACCATAACTCAAGGTGCTCATACAAGCCTTTAGGAATTATCTCCTTTATTCTCTTTCTCTCTTGGTGAAGAGCATTGAAGATGAGATTTAACCTTTTCGACGATCATCTGGATACCATTGGAGGTTGGACACTTGAACAACTTTGAGAACTCCTTCAAGTGAACCTTGTTAGTATGGATTCTAATCTATACTAAATGATAGGATCATCAATTTTTGGTGCCTCAGTATTTGAATATTCAATTCAATATATTTCACTATGTTCGATGTGTTGGTCGAAGTTTTTGAAGGCTTATAGACCTCACATCCTAACAACAGTAATGATAAAAGGAAATCAAATTGAACTTTGACATAAAATAATTGAAGAATCTCAAATAATAATTGAATAATTTAATTGCCAAAAATTAAATTCTCCGTAGTGACTTGTCATTTGCTCTTGATGATGCCCTTAAATTTTTTGATAGTGATAAAAATGGGCTCTATGTATTTCATAAAATGACCCTAGATGTCTCTAAAGTGATGGTCCTAAATGGTTAAATGATGGATGATGTGCCTAAATGAATGAATGATATCATAATGTATTAGAGGATAGGATGTCACTGATCCATTACAAAGCTTGAGAATACGATGTGGATGGTCTACAATAAAACTTGGCAAAAATAATCTTGAGCTAACCTTTGAATTTATGTGTCATTGAAACTAAATTTAACTTGAAACCTCAATGCAATAAAGCCAATAGCACAATATAATGAGACTAGACAACTCAATAAAAATCCTAAAATTTTTTCTAGAAGTTAGACTCTAATTCACTCAAGTTAGTCCCTTAAAAAAATTACCATGAATCTTATCTTAAAACCTAGTATTAGTTCCTAAGAACACTGGAATCTGAAAACAATTTTTTGTAATCAAATCTCTAAATTGATTTAGCCATATCTCTTAAGTCAATTCTAACCAGACCGAATATAGATTCCAATTGCACATGAAATCAATTCTAGCAAAGCCTGAAATTGGATATTAATGAAACCTCAATTTGATGAAAAAATGAACAAAAGACAATCTAATCAGATCTCAATGATACTAGGAGACCTACGTTTAAATTAAATCAAAATTAAAAATAAGCAAAATAAAAATATGGTATGATTTACCTTTCCCAATTTGACGAGATTTCAAAAATTATAATATGAAAGATGAAAAAAAAATTGAAAATAGAAAAAATGAAATTTGAAAATATAAATCAGAAATATGAAAACCAAAAATCAAAACAAAAAAGCAAATATCAAAATCAGAAATCATAAATATGAAAACCAAAGATCAAAAACATAGAAAAGGATATTTGGAAATCAGAAATTAGAAATACGAAAACCAAAGATCAAAAAGAAAAAAAAAGAATATCTTAAAATTGAAAATTTTAAATATGAAAAAAAACCAAAAGAAAAAACTAGAAAAAAAATCTAAAAATTTCAAAGAATCAATATGGAAAAAACTAGAGATCAAAAATAAGAAACACACTATCTTGAATCGCCTTAACCCC
Organism: Lemna minuta; assembly: GCA_024174645.1. Lineage (NCBI taxonomy): Eukaryota > Viridiplantae > Streptophyta > Magnoliopsida > Alismatales > Araceae > Lemna > Lemna minuta. The sequence goes on from CM044116.1 coordinate 7,312,986, forward strand.
TCAAACATATCTTCTCATGAATCTCCTAAAACAGAAAACTAAAAAAAACTTGATTTTCTTTGAGAATAATGGTTGCACATTGATTTATATCTAATGAGATTGTCTATTTTTGGGGAGTTAATTGTGATTAGTTGATTGGGTTGAAGAGAGACTGATCGCCATTAGGATGGAGTCCGATTGTTGCTTGGACAAACTTGATTGCTGATGAAAGTGTGAAATGAGGGGCTTCAATAATTTCTAAAGATTGTGTGAGAACAATACAAGAGCTCCAATTGCTTGGGAGAGAGCTTGAGAGTGTTGCTAGTCAGATAGCACTAAAAAAAAGACTCATCTCAAGAGAGAGATGTTGGTTGTATCCTTGTGAGAGAGAAAAAGCCCTAAGTACTTAACAAAAACAAAAAGGACTTAGTATAAGACACATAAAAAAAAGAAAAAATTGGAACATAGAAATAAATAATAAATAAAAAAGTTATGATGCTTTAAATGCCTTGAATATGTCTATGATGAAAAAAGAGAGAGCAAAATATATAATAAAAACTAAAAAAGTTAATATGGTTAGTTGAAAATATAAAGAAACAGTGATGATAGAAGATTAAGAATAGAAATCTTATTCTTAGAAGTGTTTGGATCCAATGTCGATGTGGGTTAGTTGCTGGAGCTATTGGTACCAGTAATCATGAACACCTACCTAGGTGGGAAAGAAAGGTTAAAAAATGGCCATTTCTCAAACTATTTTGATTAAAATATCAACAATATCATCAAATTAATCTAATGGAGTAATTCAAAGACATCAGTCAATCTTTATTTAAATCATCAAACTCACCTATATCTAACACTCAATTTGGAACTTCCACCAGAGATTAGATTGCAAATGATTTAATGAAATTCATTTATTCTGCCCTTCAATTAACATCGATGTGGTACTAGGTGAATGAGAACCCTAGAGTGAAGCACGCTTGGGCTAGACGTGTCCAAGATAGGTGACTTTGTGGGAAGTCAAAGTCACCATCTGCCCACTTGTTAGCTCTACTTCTCTCATTACTTCCTAGTCACATATGCATTCAAAGTGTAGCTTGTAACCTTGCTTACAGGGGCCATACCATGTCACAGCCAAGTTGCACTATGGTGCTTTCTGGCCAAAAACCACCCAAAGGATTCAATTGCAAGCCTCACTCCCACCCCTGCTCGCTCTCTCTCTCTCTCTCTCGCTATATATATACATGCATACATATATATATATATATATAATATCTATCTATGTATATCCTACCCTAAACCTATTTTTATCAAAATTAACATCGAAATGAAGCCCATGCATTTTTTGTAGAGGGGCATAAAAATAATTTCAGTTTTTACAAGGTTATTGCTGAATGACATCGATCAAATTAACAATCTGATTGTCCATGATAACCATCAATTTAATAGATGTCATACTGATTGGATCTCAATCTCCATATCATTAAGGATGGTCATATCATTAAGGGATTGGCCACCAGCAATCATATCAAGATTCATCATGATAGATTAATCAACTATGTTGATCTATGAACTTCCGACCATGATCAATGTGATCATATCAGATCATTTTTCCCTAATCTCTGAGGCACTCATAGAACAAGCAAGTACATTAGTTGTCAAAATCAACTCCTACATGGAGGGGAAAATCTAACTAACAGATTTTTATTTTCAATTTTTTATGTTACAAGACATCATATTCAAATTTAAAACCAAAAATAAAAAAAGAATAAGAAGGGTAAGAAAGATAAGTAATATAAATAGATATTCCAGACCATTTTGTCGCCCTAGAATGTAAAAGGGTTGTGGCATTATCTTTTTTTTTTATCGCTCCTTCCTTAATTTTAATTAGTTAAATTAAAATCTGTTAAATTCTAAAAATCAAAATTTCGAGTTCGCCGATTTCTGGATCCGAGACTCGTTAATAAATAGCCTTCTGGAACCCTCATCACCACTTCGTCTGTATCTGCAGATTAGGGCTCGTGCCAGGAAGAAGAGGAAAAGCATGGAGAGGAATCAGATCTTCGTCAAGCTACTGGATGGAAAAACCCGTTGCATTCAGATTCCTTCGCCTACCATCTCCGGAGAGTCCCTCAAGGAATATCTTCTCGCGAGAACCGGAATTCCTCTCCGATTCCAGCGATTGGTGTCGGGGGCGCTCGAAATCGCAGATGAAACCCTTATTTCGGCCTCCGACGGGATTTTCCCCTCTTGCAGCCTCCTCCTCCGGCTCCGAGGAGGGAAAGGCGGGTTCGGCTCTCTCCTAAGAGGCGCGGCAACGAAAGCCGGTCAGAAGAAGACCAGAAATTTCGACGCGTGCAGGGACATGAGCGGGAGGCGGCTCCGGCACGTGAACGCGGAGAAGAGATTGGAGGAGTGGAAGGCGGAGGAGGAAGGGCGGAAGCTGGAGAAACTCGCGGATCAGTTCCTCAAGAGCAAGACTAAGAAGGTGAAGAAGAACGTGGGAAAGGATGCAGAAAAGTATATGGAGAAATATAAGGAGGATTCGGCCAAGTGTATGGAGAAGGTGGAGGAATCGGTGCGCCAGTCGTTTGAATTGTACGAGAAATCGAAAAGGAAGGCTTTGCCTACTTCTGGAAATGCTTCGAAGCGCCTACATATATGGTAAAATATTTTTTTTAGTCCTTCTATGATTGATTATCTGCTTCGTGTATTTTGATTATCAAAGGAATGCATGAATAAAACTGGTAAAGATACATGAATAAAACTGTAGGAGGGTGAAGGATAGAGAAATAAAACTTGTTTTTTTGAAATAGACCCATGTTTTGTAAGTCTCGTTATTTTGATTGCGTAGGTTGGGGAAGAAGAAAGTGGAGGAGAGTGAAAGCGACGAGGATGACGAAGATGTCGATGAATCTGTTGTTCTTGATGGAGGAAATAAGAGCGATGGGTATGCAATTGCTTCCAGTAACCAGCCAGATGAGGTGATTTCGGAAGACGGTTCTGCGAAGAGCAATCTGGAAGAGGAAGAGAATATGGCTTCTAATGTGAAAGAGTTGGTTACTGTGGATGGTCCCATGAGCGAGAACTTGTCTTCTGAAGACTCCGTGGAATCTGAAAAGATACTCGTCGAAGAAGATCTAGAGTTGGTCGGAGATCAAAGTGCAGATAATGCGCAAACAGACCGTGAAGTGACAACGGATTCCTCTGCGTCTACTTCACCTGAGAAACCAACAGAGAAGATCGAAAAAGAGAACTCAGAGGAGGTTTTGGACTTCGAGAAATTTGACTCTGCTGGGGAATTGGAGGTTTGTGCGACTTGATTGAATGTCATGATTGTTCTTCGTTATTTTCTTAATTCCAATAGATGATTCCAATAGTACAATGAACTTTTTATTTGGTTTATTTTTTGCGAGCATCATGGGTGACATTAATGAGCGTCAATTGCAGATTCTGGGCATGGAACGGTTAAAATCAGAGCTGCAAGCTCATGGATTGAAGTGCGGCGGAACCCTGCAAGAGAGAGCTGCCAGGCTTTTACTGTTAAAGTCAACGCCCATCGACAAACTACCCAAGAAGCTGCTGGCGAAGCCTCTGAAATAAAAGAGGTCCAATGGAAGCGAATAGTTTGAATGGCGACTATTGTGTGAATCTGAATAGTTTACCTGTATGGAAAATGGGTTTGTTTTCTATGGGTCAGTCTCTGACCCTAACCCTTCTGGTCAAATGCTCCAATAGGCAACGCAGTCTCCAGTACTTGGCACTTGCTGAAGTGTTTTCGTGTCATTTTGTGTTTATAGATGGAGAGAGAGAGAGAGAGAGAGAGGCGTGTTAATTAAACATTATTACCCAGAATTATTTGCGCTTTGGTCCTTTCGATTTGAAGAGAGATAAAGGGCTGACATCGCACGCAGAGAAGAAGCGGGAATTTGTCGATTCTCCTTCGCAGTTCATTCCCTTGTGATCTTGGCGGGAAAAATATAGTCCCCCCCCCACGCAGCCGAAATAATACAGGCCAACTCTCTGTTCCTCTCCCACTCTCTCTCTCTCTCTCTCTCCAGCAGGGAAAGGAGAACTCGGTCTCCAGCGCATCGACCCCATCGTCTTCTATACGGTAATTGCTTGACCCTGGAGCCAGGAAAGGTACTGATTCTCAATCCCTACCATCCCCATCGCAAAAGTCAGAAAAGAAACGAACCAGATTTCTAGGGTATTTCTTCTTCCTCTCTTCGCGGGGTAAGATCAAGAACCTCTTCAATCTTGGGCCATGGCTGACGCGTTCGCCGACGAAATGGAGCAGACGATGACGATCGACGAGTATCTTGAGGATCTCGAAGCCGACGAGCTGGTACCCATCAGTTTTTCCATCTTCTTGTTGCCCTAAATCTGACCTAATTTATTTTCTGGGTATGGAAGAAAGCGGATCTGGTCCTGGGGGGAGACGAGGGAAAGGAGTGTACATACCCAAAAGGGTACATGAAAAGGCAAGCCGTGTTTTCTTGCCTGACTTGCGTTCCCGAGGGGAACGCAGGGGTATGCACCGCTTGTAGCCTCTCCTGTCACGACGGCCACGAGGTATACTTTTTCTTTCCCTTTGAAACCACAGAGAAGCTTCAAATTCATAACCCTGCAAAAGATTTTCTTCGTATTGAGGTCAGGGCAGTTCTTCTCGTTTAATGGGGATAGTAGCATCTGATATAAATCTCTTGGGATTGGAGTAGGTCGTAGAGTTGTGGACGAAGAGGAATTTCCAGTGCGATTGTGGGAACTCGAAATTTGGGGGTTCTCCTGCAGGCTTTCTTCCGACAAGAACCCGGAGAACAGTGAGAACTCGTACAACCACAACTTCAAGGGTACATACTGCACGTGCGACAGGGCCTACCCTGATCCGGAGGCCCAAGAGCAAGTTGAAATGATCCAGTGCTGCATCTGTGAGGACTGGTTCCACGAGAATCATCTCGGTCTCTGTCCTTCGGAAGAGGTTCTCTTCTCACTCTTAACCGTAGCACTTTCCCTAGGATTATACTGCTCAATGAAAATGCTTATACGAGAGTGCAGATTCCAAGAGATGAAGACGGAGAACCCTTGTACGATGAGTTTATCTGCCAGGATTGCTCCGTGCCGTGCTCTTTCCTTAACCTGTACCCTCCCTCCATCTGGGCTCCCTTGAAGGTGAAATTAGAGGCAAATGTTGACGGTGATGGGAACCCGGGAAAGGAGGGATTGCCCTCAGAGGAAATTGGTGGTGTTGACTCAATTCGTCCGGATTGTGTTCTTGGAGTTGACTTGAGTGAGACATCTCTGAGCGAGGAGAAGAAGCCAATGTTTCTCTGCAAGAAATGGAGGAATACTCTATGCAAATGTAGGACCTGCTGTGAGTTCTACTCCAGGAAGGGCATCAGCTATCTTATCGACAGCGGCGACTCAATTGAGGAGTACGAAAATATGGCGAAGAGAAAGAGGCAGGAGAAGATGCAGGAGCAGGAGGGTGCCGAGCTGAATTTCCTCAACACCCTGAACCACGTCCAGAAGATCGAAATTCTCAATGGGATTGCGGACATGAAAAACGAGCTCCACTCCTTCATGGTATCTCTTTCGTTCATAACTCTATTAGCCTGCCAGCAATCAGTTTTCTCAATGGGACAATCTCTTTTATGGCATACAGGAATCCTACGATTCGTCGAAGCCGATCACATCAGCCGACGTGCAGGGAATATTCGAGAATCTGGCCAAGAAGAGACAGCGATTACTGTAAATAAATTAGCCCTCAGACTATGTGTAGTTTGAGACTTGAATCTCTTTTTTTGACTGGATTTCGGAAGGTGGTTTTTCATGCTTTTCGGTGTCAAGTGATTTTATATCCCGCGTTTCCCATGTTCATTTTTATAGATTTTAATGATGCGGCAGGCGACAACAATCGCCGGGCAACTAATTGCTAGGGAAAGGGAAAGAGGTTACGGATTTACGCGCCAGGTTGCTAGAAATTCCTAGACAAGTTGCTGTGAGATTCTAAGCGAAACCGCCGGATCCTCGGGGCCGCCGCTTCGCATGACCTGGTACTTAATGCTGATCCCTGGTGAAAGAAAAGCCGATTCTTGGTGCAGAGGATTATAAAGCTGGGAGTAAGGAATGGGACGGAAAGGTTAGTTACCATCGTTTGGCTGTAGATTGGTGTTGACGGCGACTCCGTAGTGACCGATTCTCGCCTTTGGCTGCCAATCATTAGGGTTTTCCCACCCAAGCTTTGATTTCCAGCACGTCTGAAGAGATACAGAAGTAATAAAATTTCGTCAGTGGGGGCAGAGGAACTTTGGGAGTGTACAACAGATAATTAGATGGTTGACCGGCGGTTTGACGGGATTTGATGTGCTTAAGGTCTAAGATGGCGCCGGAAGCGGCTCCACGGTGCTTGTTAACGCGGTTGGTCCCGATGTCGACGTAGTCCCACGTCCCCGCTTTGTATCCTTCCTCGAGGAATAGCTCTGCATGTCTCGCGTCCAGAGTCTGCATTGTTCCTGCAATACGGAGATCACTGACTAAGAGTGTGTTGAGGAGTTGTTGATGGGAGTTAGGTAGTTTATTACCTTCGCAGGTGTTGAGGTTGCACACGGGGCACCGAACAAGCTGCAAGTCTGTTCAAAGTAGAGAATTGCGTTACGAGTTTGACAGAAGGCGATTTTCAGTCGATGAGAGTTTATTTTACCGACGATCCAGATCCCAGTTTTAACGTTGTCCACTACACAGCCGCCGTGGATCTGGATCGCCTTTTGTGGATCGTCGTATGACTGGAGGAATCTCTTGGGTGGTTCGAGCTTCTCGGTTAAAATTGCCGCGGGAGAGTCGATGCAGAAGGCGCCTATCCGCATCCAATCTGGGGAAATTCAGTTGCGGGGAATGATTGATAATTGAATGAATCGAAGAGAAATTACAGTTGAAGGTAAGAGGTGTTTTATTCATCAATTATTTTCACAACTATCGGCATAGGATATTTCTAGGAGCACAGACAAAAGATTTTCATGGCGCTCCAGGACCCCGAAGACTTTTCCTGATTTCATTTAAACTTTTTAAAATTTGTAATATTAGCAGGTCTACACCACCGCTCATCCCGATCTAGCTTACTTATTCGCAAAAAATGGGCTTACAGCGATCTAGTTACCTATGTGCTTCTCCTTTTGACGGTAGCTGTACGAGTGTCTGCCGTCTACAAAGTTAAAAACACATCATAAGTGAACGCAATCGCGAATTAGCCGAAGATGAATACTCTGTTTCTCTTTCTTACCGAAAGCTGATATATAGACCTTCATCCACGATGAATGGACGGCGTGAAAGGCCGGAACCTGCAGGTCGCGGAGGCAGGCATATTTCCACACACTTTCTTCGTTGGCCAATTTCCGAAACCAACGGTTTGTCATCCCCAGCCTTGCGATGCTCTTTCCGTCAAGATACTTCGCTATCTCCGTCCATACGTCGTCGTCATAACTGTAAATGTCTTGTGATTTTAAGAATGAAAGAAACAATTGTTCGATTACGAACATCGAAATCCTCTTCAATCATTCCTTCTTTTCGTGAAATGAAAATAACAGTGAATAGCGCATTTAAGTATATTTCATTGGCCTGAGATATAAACTTGCTCAAATATCTTAAGCCAATGTAATTAATTTTATACATTAATACTTAAAGAGGAAATTAATACACTGCAGCCGCCTGGGATGGAATCTAGCTAACCGGAAGAAGACTCCGGTCTTCGTTTTCTTGATGCTTATTAACGGAGAAATCACTAATTCAGATATCCTGCATAGTTTAACGCTTTCCGTATCCAACTAGGAATTCCCTCTCAAATTATAATACTTCTACATAGAATTTGATTTCAGGTTAGATATCAAAAACTGATACACAGCATGAAAAAACAAAACCAAGGTTCTCCAATGTTCTGATAAATTACAGTTCGCGATCTGTATTTTGTTTTAAATTAAATACCAAGAAGAAAAACTATTTCTATTAGTTAAAGTACATATGTCTTACAAGCAAGTAGATCCAATTTTTACAATCTAGCAAAACTTGAGAAAACGCACCAGGATAAGTTTGAATGAGGAACGAGGAAGGTGGAACGTGGAGATTTGCAGCAGGCCAATGCTCGTTGCCGCTTCCTGGTCCGATACATTGTCTCCTTCTTCCACTCCACGCCACTCCTTTCTCTCCTCTTCCTGTCTGGAAAGGATCTAAAGAGAATTTGAAGAATTTGACGGAGAGCTCCCTTGGAAGAGATCGGTATTTAAAGCCGCGGGAAGGCGGAGATTCAAATATTTAAAATTCTGTTTCGAGCAGTGAGTGGAATAACGAGGTCGTTGGCAGTGTCTCAGTGAACGCTGAAGCCGTTAGCCATTTTTATAAAAGAAATATAATTGTTGAATTCTCCTGAGCTATTTATAGTAATCAGATAGTTACTAAAAGCAAAAGAATCAGGTAAATTGCGGGGCCCACTTGTACGTACGTCTACTATGCACAACAAAACTCACGATGATCAAGACTGGCCGTTCCAGATGGCCAGATATTTGACAAGTTTGTAGGCCATAGGCGTGCGTCTTACGCTTCCTGGGCTCATGGAGGAACGCGGTCGCCTCCCTCAGTCACGCAAACTGTCACGCTCAGTTTCCGCTTCCCCTCTCCTCCGCTTATATTCAGAATTGTAATTTCGTCGGCATGGCACTTTTAAAGACTCTGGTTTTTACAACACGAAGGCGCCTTATTGATCTGTAGATCTCTACAGTAGGAACTAGGAAGCGGTCTTTTCTATATTACGATGGCTGCTTGCGGAATCGCGTTCAATGCGGCTACGGATCGCCGCAGGATATCGCAATTTAAGGCTCCGAGAGATGCTTTTAATCTCCGCGGAACGTGCTTGCCATTACAGATCCGATGTTTTTCCGAGGGGAGAACGGCCACAAATGAGAATTTTGAGTTAGCGGATTCGGGGCCGGGGTACAGATTCACGATGTCGGATTTCTCTCTTTGCAATAATGTCAGTATCGGGCTTTCCGGGAAGGTAATCAGTAGGTGATGACTTCCTAGCTTCTTGGAGATCTCCAATCTCTTTTTATCAATTTTGTTTATCATGATGATGCAGGGGGACGAGTTGATATATGAAGCTGTCGTTAAAAGATCTAGACAGGTCAGTTGAAAGTTCAATCCCCATGTTCGTCATTTTTTTTAAAAAATTTATTCGTAATTTTCTTACTGAACAAACGGTGTCTGTCATCCCCTGTAGCCCGTTGTACCGGTCCAGAGTTGTTCTAAGACAGCTTATCACGAATCAGGCGCAACGTAGGGGAAAGAGAGCACTCGAGGTAGTATTTCCTCAAGGCAAAATATTCATTTCTTTCAGCTCTTTGCCTTGCCATTTTCCCCTCTTTTCTGCCCATAAGGTGAATGGTGATGTTCCCTCACTTTATAGGTTTTGAAGAAGCTCTCACACCGGCAGCTTATGTACCACTCCTATGCCATGCAAGTCCATGGCTACGTGTATCAATCTGACGTTGAAGATCGTGGATCATTCACCCTAGTGCACGGGGTGAGCTGTAAAAACTGAAATTGAAAAGATTCTTTGTAAATTGGAGCTGTAGATTTAAATGATTATATTTCAGTACCACGGAAGCTACTCTTTGAAACACTGGCTGCAACTGTCGGATTGGCTTCCAACATTAGAATCCGCCTTGGCTCTTGATGAAGAATGGGTTAAGAGGGTTGGTGACAATGGACTCGGAGGCCCCGCCATCACTCGTCAACAGAGAATTGTCCGTATTCTCATGAGGGATCTCTTGATCGGAGTATGCTTTCCTCTAAATTGAAGATCGTCATCTTTTATCATGCTTACATGCTTTTATCAGGTTAATTACCTCCACTCTCATGGGTTGGCCCACACGAGACTGAGATTAGAGAACTTGCATATTTGCCCTGTGGCTAGACACGTGAAAGTAAGCCCAGATTATGGAAAATGGGCAATGGCTCTTCCAATTTTTCCATTATCTTCTTTCCAAAATTTAGACAGAGCTTGTTCCTTATTTGGGTGTGACTGTTGTTAGGTTGGTACGTTGGGAGATGCAGTCGATTTCTATGACAGCAGTCTAAATAGCTCTGCAGATGATAAGACAGACAGAAGGCAGCTCATGATCGCTTTTGACGTAAGGTGTGATATCATTGATTCTGTTGATTTATTGATAAAATCCTTTATAATATCGTAACAAACTTCCCGTTTTTTAAGATGTGTGGGATTTATCATGGCAAAAATGGTGTTTCAAGAGCTGATGGACCCCATTGTCTTCTCAAAATTCAAGTCCTTTCTCACCAAGGCACGCTCAATGTTCTTACCTAGAAATGCTGTTTCACTTTATTTGGTTACACTTATTCAAATTTGATGTTACTTAATGGAAATGCAGGGAAACGATCCATCCTGCTTGAGAGAGCACCTACTTCGGCTTTTATGCAGAAGTTCTACATCTGGAAATTCCGGATTTCAGGTTTGCCAGTCCCCATCATTGCGATTAAATTCTAAAATCGAAATTAGTCTTTCTTCTGAGCCTAATATATCCGTTTGTAGATGCTAGATAAACATTGGGGTGCTGGCTGGAACCTCTTATCTCGGCTGCTTGCTACGAAGCCTTCCGAGAGAATAAGGTGAAAAAATCAAAATTAATTTACCGCATACGATTTTTATTAATTCTGAATGTATATGCAGTTGTCTTGACGCCCTGAGGCATCCGTTTTTATGCGGGCCGAGGTGGCGGGTAGAACGCTCCATTGGCCTGATAAGATGGGGCCTCGGCTCAACCGTAGTCAAGATTGCGGAGGAATACATCTACGGTCAAGACCAAGTTAGTTATCATCATCATCATCATCGTCATTATTGTTTTTGTTATCTTTTAGAGTTGCATTAAGTATCCGCTGATGGGAAATTTGAATTTTCAGAGAAGCAAACTAGCCCACTTCATTGAATTGATGGAGATGATGAACCCGCATTCTAATCCTGCGGTAATGCAGAAATCATTGATATCGGTCAACCATTGACCTCCATCGATATAGCATCAAGTAGTTAACCAGTTGATTAATTTACAGGACTGGGAAGAACTCCTTCCAGGAAGATGGCGCCTCCTCTATTCCACAGGCCGGCATATAGGTTTGACTCTTCGGCAGACGCCTTCCAGAGTCCTCATCGGAGACGCTTTTCTCACCTTCGAACCCTCCACCGGCAGCGGCGCCAAATTCTCCGCCACCTCTGACGTGGCATTCAAGACCATGCCCGCGGGCACGTGGCCTCACGATAAGTCCGGAGTCAACGGTCAGTTACGCGCGGCCGCAAATTCGGTCAAGCTGACGCAAGGCAGGCGGGTCTTCCTCCAAGAACCGGAGTCTTCTGATAACTTGCGGGAGCTGCCAGAAAGCAAGTGGAAGAAGATTGAAAACAATCCGATCAGCCTCCCTGCGGCGCAGATTGCGGCGGGTGACGTGGAGCTGGAGCTGCGCTTCTCCTCTTCCCCGCCGTCTAGCGTTGACTTTGCGAAGTCCACGCTCCGAGAAGTCCGAATTCAAATTCCGCCAGAGATGTTCGACCCTAGCCGTATAGTCTGTGGCAGTTATTTGGACGCAAAGACTACTGCTTCTACGCGGGGTCGACGGGGCTGCCCTCATCTTCTCTCGCTCCCCTTTTACATGATCAATTAGATCCACCCTCGTCTCTCTTCGACTGTCTTACGCCGCCGCTCGTGAAACGGGCGCTGTAATTATTGTTGTAATTCGTAGATATTCAAATGGGAGTCAGTTAGCCCCAACCCTTCTCCATTCATTCCGTCTCTCTCCAACAGGTGGGGGGAGAACCCGCCTGTCTCGTATTTCTCTTGCCACGTTGTCAGCGATGCGGGAGACAGGCTTGCATGGGTATATCACGTATTATCGAGAGAGAGAGAGAAAGAGAGAGAGATGTCGGGAGCACAAGGAGCGCAGCCGATGGGATCGGTAACAGCGACAACGTATGAGTCTGTGGAGGGAGGGGAGAACAGGACGGCCATGGACTTGAAGTCCAGGGAAGACGAGGGGGGAATACAGATAGCCAGGGAGGAGGACCAGCCGGAGGTGGAGCATCCCTCCGGTCTCGGCGGCCCCGTCTTCGGGCGCCGGCGAGGAGGAGAATAAACAGGACCTCGGCGTCACGGGCACTGGCTGAGCCACTCAATCGAAGCTTTGTACAACATAAATAAAGGGAGACCGACCGCAGTGGTGTACTTTTTCTCTCTTTCAAATGATCTTATATAAATAAAATGGTTCAGCCTACGTGTTCTATGGATTACAGATCAACGAGATGAAGGGCGAGAGAAGAGGTTTCGAGGGCTACCTCCGCTTTACGGAATTCGAGTTTCCACGGGACTCCTTGAGGCTCTGTAGTATTAGAGCAGATTATTGGACGTCTAGATAATGATGAGAGAAACGGAGAAACAGGGAAGGAGGGTGGAAGAGAAGCACGAACCAGCTGCTTCAAGGATGTGTCCGGGGCTTTCGTCTGGGCCTGGGTCGTTTCGGTGTCCGGCTTCGCTCGGTCCAGCGCCTGAGAGAGAGATCAGAAACATCAAGGCAGCATAAAGAATAGAAGAATAGTATCTGTCACACCCATAGAGTTATACACACATATACGTACATATATATATGTATATAACTAGAGAGAGAAAGAGGGACATAGGCAGACCTGGATCAGTGATTCCACGCGGCGACGCATTCTTGTGTGCATGAACGCTTCAGAGCTCTGATAACAACAAAGAACATATGAAGCTTATCGACGAACATTCAAAAATGAATCCAAAATTCGAATAAATGAGCACACTCAAAAGATTAGTAATTAGCAAAACCAGCGCCGAAGATGACTCAAAACGTTTGAAAATGGTAAGTATATTTCAATGTGCAAGAAAGAACGTCCACTAATTCTTTCAGGGGAAAAATTGACTCGATTTTTATAAAACGAATGATTGTTCATCAAGAACCAGCAAGATATCCTTGAACGACTCATCAGTAGTGGGGAATAAGAGACTGACTTTCACATGATAGCTGACGTAGGCATGAAACGTCGACAAGCACCATACGACCCTATCGAGCTTTCCACTCTCCACGTGGGATGGCAAGATCACTGAAGGATATTACCAGACCCATGAGAACCTCCATCGTATAAGAAGAAATTACAGGACACAAAATAAAAAAAGCTATGAAAATGAAATAAAATCTGCAAATGAGACTCCAAAGAATTACCAAAAGTGACAAAACCCGCATTGACATCAAGCGCATGAGCAGGTGCTCTTTTCAACTCTGGGGGAGGAGAAGGGGACCAAGCACATGAAGGCGCATTATTCATCCCAGAAGTTCTTCTAGCCTCAACAAATTCCTGGAGAGAATAACTCACATTGGTAAAATAGATTTAGAGAATCAGCGAAGAAATCAACCAATTCCATTAAAGACCAAAAAGAAAATTTATGAAAATAAGAGAAAATTCGAGCGGACTGATGTATTGGACACAGGTTTTCAGGAATCATTAGATAAATATCAAGGACTCCAGGTATCAGATGACCATTCCTCTGGTCCCTACAATAATCAAAAGAGGTGATCGATTGAAAGGATTGATAAAGATCAAATCTGAACTGGATGATTCGCCTTTGGACAGATCTCACGCCCAAGATTGAGTCATAAAAAAACTTAGAGTGAGAAAAAGGAAAGACAGAAATGGTGTTTCAAATACAGAGAGAAGCTGGCAAGGCAATGGCCAGAGGTAGAGAAGACAGTGATAATGGGGTCTTACTGGGCCCCTAATGGCCCGATGGAATATGGGCTGATCAAATCAATCGTATCATCACATCAATTAACCATTAGTTTTGATGGTTATGATTGCCAACAAGGGGACTCAGCATTTGACCCACGCACAATCATCGTGGGGTTGCCTCGATCTGACCCAATCCCAATGGATTTGCTTGACTTGAAAATAAAGAAGCACATTTGCCTGACTTGAAAAATACGACTAGGCTAAATTAGGGAATGGCGATTTTTTTACCTGCAAGAAGGAAATGGCTAGAACAGTATCAACTGAGTTCTTGAATCTCATGGGATAGACAATTGTAACTCTGTCTGCCTGTTATGAAGCAAAGTAGAAGAATAATAAGCTAAAAATATAAGCAAGAACACATATTTAAAGACTTTGAGAAAGAATAGGAAAACTGTGAAAAAGGAACTTCAACCTGAGGAAGGACGAAATATGATTCCTTGGGCCGGTGAACAAGAGCGAGAAAACTGTCCAGATTAGGAGCAACAGTTTTTGATGCTAAATGCTTCAGAATCACCTTCAGCGGGGCTCCCAGTACAATGTCTCTTACTGATGACATCTTCACTAGAAGTGCACGTCTTTGCTCTGAATGAAATCGAAGTTACTATAAAATAAGAATCCTTCTAATTGGATGACTTCATATTTGTGTCCAATAGGACCCCATTTTCATACAATAATAATGATGGTGCTCCTGCATTGAAAAGTAACTTAACTGATTTATAGTAACAGGAGAAGGGAAATGGTTTGACCTTCATCTGATGGCAATTTGGACATGTTGAGTTTCATTGTGAGATTGTATCCGTCTTTTGGGGGATCAAGAATCTGTACCACTGAGCCATATGCCGCCTTTATAGCTTCAATGGCTCCGAAAGGTAGGCCTCCAATGAACACCGTTTCTGGTGGTGGAGAGGGAAGCGAAACTGATATCAACATGATTTGGGGACTCTTTACAGAGAACTGGAAATCAGAGATCATGGTTAGGCAGCTTCCTGCTCTGATTATACACATGTAATCGAAATTTCATATACAATTTTATGAGAAATTATTGGAAGAAATCGATGCTTGATAAATAACTGAAAAGCATCAGAGATCCTGGTTAAGCAGCTTTCTTACACTAATTTTGCACATAAAATCGAAATTCTGCGCTAAATTTCATAAGAAATAATTGCACGAAAACGCACTTGAAGATGGTACCGAACATCATCGAATTCAACCGAGTGACAATCGAGATCAACCCCTTTCTCCGGGCCACTGAGAAAACAAAACACCAAGCGTTGTTAAAAAGTCAAAGACATTCCGCTTTTCACAAATTGCCCGGGACAGCGGATCTAGAAACAATATAAAAAGTGTAAATTCTCGCTAAATATCGTGAAATAACTCGCCTGGACGCTCTGCTCTCCAAGATCTTTAGGAGGAACTTGGACGAGGACTGCAACAGCATCGTTCCTGCCCCCGAGAAAATCGCCGCCGCCTGATTCCGCATCTTAAGCGATCCTCTTCCTCCCGAGATTCTCTTCGGAATGAAGGAAGACAAACGCTCACGATCATACCTCCAAAACACCACACCGATGAACTCGCTCTACTTCTACATTATTTTACAATTATTTGTCTCCTTTTCCGCGAAAAATAAAATAAATGTAGAAAACTAAAAAACCTTAATTTTTAAGCGTAAAATAAAGTATTGTTTGATTTGCACGCAGACGGTGTGCGGACGGAAACAGCAACAAATAGCTTATATATTTATGGACTAAATTTCATTTTGACCTGTCAACGAAAACAACTTATATATATATTGACTATGGGCGATTGACATAGTACTGAAAGTGAGTTGTCGGGAGCGAAAATGCCGGGAGAGAGACGATTTAGAAGAAGCCGGAGATCGCTGGCGGTTCTGCCGCTCCACTCGCGGAACCGCCTCTCCAACGCCATCTCGTGCTGGTAATCTAAAACCCTCGACTTCAAGAGACGTGAGGGAGTTTGAGCCTGTTCAACAAATTTCATCAATGAATTTTTCGAAATTTTGAAGCGTTCATTATTTGCTTAATTGTGTATGCTGTGCACGTTGAGCGCTGAATTTCCGTTTTCTTCTCCAGATAATGAAGACATTATTTATGTTTATAACGAATATTTTTACTTCGACTTTCCTGAATTTCCGAAGACATTGTGCCTTTTGTGTACTTATATCCTCCAGCATGGGCTCCTAGAACTTTCTTTGATTTGACTACCGTACGCTAATTTTTTTGTTTTTTTACTACCGTATGCCACTATAACTTTTGTTTCAGTGGAAACAATAAAAATATTAATTTGTCCGCAACCTCGTCTACATATCTGGCTGGATTTAACTCGCGCAAAATTTATCAAGCTTCTGCATCGTTCTCTGAAAAATACATGTCACGCCTTTCTCTTTCCCTATGGCTGCTCGCCCCTTCATATTGGCATAAATGGCTCTATGAAAACAGATAGGTTTAGATATGATCGATATTCCATTTTACAGTATTTTTAATTATAAATTTTTCAGGTATTGTGACTTGAAGATATCATCTTTCAATGGATTCCTCTATGCACTGGGAAGTAAGCATGCTTGGTACGCAAGAGTTTCGTTATTATAATTATATTATTTAGACTTATTGGGCTTACTGATTTGTCAAATATTTTAATCGCTGTATTTGTATCACAAGAAACATTGGAGAAAATAAGGTACAATGGCGAACATCAATGATTCAGAGGCGGACAGATTCTAAATTAACTAGTTCATGTGCTTTTGGCTCATAATGACTACATTTGACTCCGTAACTGAAAGTTCAGAAAATAGAATATAAAATTTTTTTATGACTGTCATCAGAAAATAAATTCTGCAAGAAAATAAAAGTATGACTGCCACAGTAAATTTTTTGGTCAGTATGTATTTCAGGTATTTAAAGATTTGGTTCACTATAGGCGTTGGTGCTAGCTTCGTGGCTTTTGCAGTCATGACAGTTGTGAGTGGAAACATATTTCGTTCATTTTTCTTCACTTTCTGTGTTGTTTAACTGCCGAGTGACCTTCATTTGAATAATGTGGAACACACCACATTTGCAATGAATTTATGTCCATTTCTACCTTGATATTGATTATATTGATAATCCACTTGGAGTACTTTGGATAGAGGGGAAGGACAAAACATTAAGGTAGGAGATAAAAACTGTAAAAGGGTCAGGGTTTGGCGAGTCAGGTAGGAGGGAGTCAAGGGTAAGAGAGAGCTAAACCTAAAGCAAGGGTAGACTTCAAGTCAATGCTTCTTCCTCCTCCTCTTGGCCTTGAAGTGGTATAGCGTTCTAAGAGGGCCTGGTCGTCAGCCTCTCCCTTATTGGGCCATAGGGTTGTATCAGAACCTGTATCAGTCAATCTTTTGAAATTACACTAATTTAAGAATGACTTGTTGCCAAATAACTTTTATTACTTGAAAGACTTTTTTAGGATTTCTTTATATGATCGAAAAAGAAATGGACTGCTCCACCCTTTTCTTGGAAAGGTCATTGATATTATGAAGATGTAAATAGTTTTAGCTCTCTGGAGGTCTGGAATGGTCATTATATGAAGGGTTTAAGCCATTCACATAAAACTCCTTGTTGGCTGGTAACTCAATGGATCAATCTCGAGGTTTTCTTGAGGCCTTCACGATCCGTTACGTGTACTGCAGCCTGATGCAGATCTAAACATTATACATCTTTTCTGCAGTTATAATATCTCTCGTAGTTTCTATCTTGCTGCTTTGGATATTGCTGTCAGTCCCTGTTTGATTTTTAGTGCCATATACTATCTTTCACATCTCTCCACATGTCAATAAAAATTCCCATGACTGCAATATTTGGAGGCGCGGCTCTGCAAAGAAGTCACTTGAGCTGTAATCACTGTCAACACCTTGATATGAGAAACCACTGAATCTGCTTGTATTGCCACTCTCCACACATCAAGACCCTCTGCCTCATTTCCAATGGCCTCACCTCCACCAAACTTCCATTTGCACCCATCCATCACCCTCTAGAAAGGTATACGCGCTTGCACTCTTCACTCTATCTCTAATTTCATTTCAAACGACCACCTCTGTCCTATCCCTCGCACCCTTGTCTTAACTGTTGCCTTTGATTCAATTCCCAAAATACATCTTGATGCACTGTATGTACAGTAGAGGATGGAAGGCAGCCATAGATGCTGAGTAGCATGTCCTTCTTCAAAGCAATGCCTCAGAACTAGTTTTTTTGTTCCTGCAAATACCAACACTGTTCCTTGGAAATGGTGTTCACACAGAAGGACAATATGGACAGTTACAATGGTTGATGCCACCTCATCTACAATCAAGCATGCAAATTAATGCATGTGACTCATTGGAACTCATCTATCTAACTGTCGCTCATGTCAACACCATTTACACTGAAAGACTCCTTGGTTCATTGCATTGGCTAGAGGGCTCCGAGAGTATTGATGTATGAAAAACACGCTTGCAGATGCAACATGGTATACAAAAGTCACAGCCATCTGGAGGCTAAAGCCTACCTGAACTCCAGATGCCCTAGAAATGAATGGGACTAGAAGACCAAGTCTAGCTTCTATACATATCTTTGGGGTAACTTGGTTATCTGGTGGAGCAATAAACTTATTATTGGTTCTCAATAAGGAACTGAAGCTGAAATCAGGGAATGACAGACACTGCAAAGGAGATGAGGTGGATAAAATCATTGCTCAATAACAACCAGACAACCATCTCCATTGCAAGCAACTCAACTTTTTGTAAATGAACAAAACATCCTAGTGGTGGATTGCCATCACATCTGTGATAAAATACACAAAGGTTTCATCACCATATCTGCTGTCTCCGCCAGATGAATTATGGACGTCTGAACCAAAAACATCAATAATATCTTCTATGACACTATGTAGCAACTTTGGCATATTTAACATCTGTACTCTAGGTTGAGGGAAAGCATGAGAAGGCCCAATAAGCCCACTTGTATCCTCCTGGAATCTTGAAGAAGTTTCAAATTTCTAGTATCCTCCCAGGATGCATGTACCAATGTTTTTGTCTCCTTCTCACCTCTTCATCTTCTCACCTACTATCCTCCCCCCAATATAGAGAGGAATAGATAATGGTATCCAAGTCTTATCCTTTCTCAAGGTTCATGATGAGAGGCCAATGGGCTAAACTTCAGAACTTTTGGCCCAAGTTGACGGGATGCTAGGTCTATCTAAATTGGTCATCATACCTTTTTCCCTCTTTACTGGTGGTCAGTGCATTGTTAGGCAAGTGGATTTATTGCTTCTATATGCTGAACATCTCATCATTTTAAAACCTGTCGAGCATAAAGAGGGACACTGTGGTGGAGAGGAACTCCGAAGTTAAGCCTGCTCAGGCTTGGGCAGTGATGGGATGGGTGACCTCCTGGGAAGAGGGGCACAGGGTGAGAAGAACCCTAGAATTATGCACACTAAGGCTTGGGCAGTGCAGGGATGGGTGACTTCCTGGAAAGATGTGCACAGGGTGAGAAGAACTCCAGGGTAAAGGGTGCTTAGGCTTGGGCAGTCCAAGGATAAGTGACCTCTTGGGCGGAAAGAAGTACTTGTACTGGGCGATCACTGATTTCTGGTGATCATGCTGGATGTTAAAAAAATCTCATCAATTTCAAAATAATAGGCATCAAATTCCGTGCAAGGCATAGATGATGTCTTTTTGCTCGGTGAAAGCAGCAGGCTGATGAGGACACATGCTATTAAAAAAATCAAACAGCATGGAGCAATGACAACTTTGGTTGGCATGCTATACGTATTTGCTGAATGATGCTAATGATGGCCACCACAGAGGTGGTGACATGTGAATTGGTCAATGGATGACTTGACGACATGCAGCAACTGCAGAGTGGTTGAGAACACAATTCGATGCTTTGAGGATGCAAAGCCTATAAGAATGCTTTTTGGTACATGAATTTGGACATGCTATAGCTGAAGCATCCTATATTTAAGAATTTCATTTTCTTTCCAAGAACTTTAATCTATTTTGTCCCTCTTCCTCTCTCTGACCTGATTGGTTTGTGTTAAAACACCACTCCTTTGCCAGAAAGTAAGCTTTTCTTTGATGGAAGTAGTTCACGGAGAGAAGTAAAGGCAAAAGGATAAGTTTCATTAAATGCTTAGGAAGTATTTATACAGGTTGTATCTGACCGTTACTGTGTAACGGTCAATTCCTAACAGTAACTAGCGATAGGTAAATATGCAAATAAAAAAGGGTAGAAATACAATTTTTGGTAAATAAGAGGTTAAATTATAATGTCCTCCATTATAATGTCCTCCATTTGGACCAGGCATCCTTCTACAATTGTAAACTAAACTAGCATCTTCTATAATAATATTAACCAATAGTTTCTTTCTCTTTCCAAGGAAGCATTATCCCTTTTCCTCCTATTGAGTCAAGTCAAATTATATATAATCACGAAGGACTAATATATTTCTGTGTTATGATCATCAGTTTCTACTTAAGCAATTGGCATGTACAGTACAGCTCTTTGGTGGAAGTCACCATTTTTGTCATTTACCTTCTGCTTGGTCAATTGGGGTTCCATTTCAGGTTGGTATTTTCTTTTGTTTCGGTTAGGGTATGCTAAACTCTTGACTGATTGATTTTCATTCATGACTAATTGGTGGATTCTCATGCAGGACTCTGACCTCGTGTCTATGTCTCTATTGGATGTCGGGGTCCTGAGTTTCTCGACTCTCATCTCAGTGTTGGTTCATGAATTTGGACATGCTATAGCTGCAGCAAGGTCAGCATTTTTGGTCACTATTATGCACATACCTTTTTCTGACCCAATCAAAGAAACTTTATTTGTCATGTCATATATCTGTTTAAAATGAAGATAATGGATGTTTTATTGCCCAAATGAGTATTTTTTGGCACTGATGTGGAGCCAATGGTCCCTTAATTCTCCACTAGTTTTTGCAATTGTTTGTGATGTTCTCTGTCACTTTGATTGTAAACCAAGATACCGTCTAAGGATATGACACAATCTTAATATAGAAACAAAATAGATCACTGACTTGAATCCACAAGCCTTGTTCTATAAGCAAAGTTAGAGTCCAAATCCATAGAACTAATTCTTCAACCCTTGAATCCACAAGGGCTTATACTTGAATCCACCAGCCCTGGAGCACTCTCAAACGGGGAGAACACTCAGGTGAAAGAAAGCAAAGCTCTCAAAAGGGAATAACTTCAAATTGTGCCTTTAAGGGTTACAATAGGGACCTTATATGTACTTCAAAAGAAGAAAAATATAGGGCAATATGTACTTCAAAAGAAAAAAATAATAGGGCCTTATATAGGCCTCAAAAAGTAAAGGGCCAACAAAAGAGAAAATCCTTGAAAAAAATAATTCAAAGTCTTGAAATACAAGCTTGACAGCATGCATGTGTCAGGGACAGAAAAAGCAAGCTTCCAGTCTCTATCAAGCCATAGCAAAGAGCTATTCTTCAGATTACACCTGCATAATCTGTCAGAAATATTTTGTGTCTCAATGTGATCCTTGGCTAATATTGTCAGATCCTGGAAATTGTCTCTTGGCCTCATAAACTTTAAATGGGCCTTCGAAGTGGCCTTCCTCAGCTTTATCACAGTGGCCTCTTGGGCTCTATCTTGGGCTACATCAGGATACGAGGATAAACTTGAGTAGAAATGAATCCGAAAATATAGTTTATGAGAGCATAGAATGTCCCTGGTACCTTTGATAGTTCAAATGGGATCATCAATAACTCATATTGCCCTTGAGGGGTGGAAACTTTTATGCTGATCTGATGGTAGCCACATGTGAGTTCTAGATGAGAGAAAATCTCTGCTCCATGTAGCTCATCCAGGAGCTCATCAAAGATTGGGACCAGATGGCAGACTTGTACAGTCACCCTGTTCAGTGCCCAGTAGTCCATGCAACAAATCCAGCCCTTGTCCTTCGTCATGAGCAGAACTGGGCTAGAGAAGAGACCTGTGGCTGGCTGACTAATCTCTGTGGCTTGAATCTGTGAGACTAGTCATTCAATCTCTTCCATTTATATCTGGGCATGACTGAAAGGTCTGACGTAGGCTGGTCCTGTACTCATACTCAAATCCAACATGGACCTCTGGTAGGATTACCACAATTTCCTTTCGTGTTGTTCTATTTGGATGTTTGTAACCATGGTTTTTTGGCCCATATTTATTTAACATCATTTTTTTATTTATTTTCAATATTCAGCTTAGTTTGCTTGACTGGTCAATGATCATGACCAAAATTATAGATTAGGTTCAGGCTGAATCTTAGGTAAAGATAAAAGTTACCCTAATACTGAATCATGATCATTGATCGCTAGTCATTGCAATTGTTTACTTCTTGGTTTGTGTAGACTATTCAAGTTGATGTCAGGACACTATGGAATCAAATAACACATATCTCCAAGTGTACTCATGAAGAACATGAGTCAAAGTGCACCATGAGTTAGGTGATTTAGAAAGATTGGATACTGTCCAAAAGAGTGTATCCAATTGATAGATTCTGAACATGTAGAGTCATAAGCTGAAATGGCCTGCAAGTAGAGCAAAAAGCTTGAAGAAGTGAAGGATGATGGCGTCTGCTCTATGGAAGAGACCAAAGCTTTAAATTGGCTGCTGCTGTCAGCTGAAATTTTCATCTTGGAGAAACATAGGAGAGTGTCATAGTAGAAAGCTTAAAAATTACCTAGGAAGGAGCTATCAAGCTATATTGTGATAATTGATGGGTAATTGATATCATTACCCAAGCCCGTTGTGGACACTGGGGTGAATATATTTCAATGAAATATCCTATCATTGGCCACAGGATTTCTCTTTGCTCATTTGTTTTCCAGATGTTGTGCTATGACTCTGAACAGTATAATTTAGCTCCTGGTAATATCCAGTCTTTTTAGTTTTAGTCTTTTTTTGTGCAAAAGTTTTTGTGAATGTAGTTTAGCATTTATGCTTCATGTTTTGGATTCTCATTGCTGGTAATTTAGGCAATACCACAACGAATTGCAGTCAGGGCATTCAGATTGAATACATTGCGTTATTTCTTTCGGTCATATTTCCTGGGGCTTTGGTTGCCTTCAACTACAACTTGCTTCAGGCTTTGCCTTCTTTGTCTGCACTGAGGATTTATTGCGCTGGCATCTGGCATAATTTTGTGGTGAGTTTCCTTGAATACTGGTTCTGGTCTCTTTCGAATCATTTGATGGACATTTGTTTTCCCAGATGACAAATCTCATTATTTTCCTTGGCTCAGGTGAAATGCTTTTTATCTCATTCTTATTTCCATTTCATCAAGTCCATGTAAAATACTTATTGACAACCTTAAGAGACGCTGTTATCCCTATCGCAGGGATGGGGTTTATAAACCAGAGAGTGAAGAGACTGGATAGAGCCCAAAGAGTTATGGCAAAAAATAGTCATCTTTTGATTTTTGAGTTTTCTCTTATGTACATGGTTGTAATTGGCTTTTCCAAAAACTCTAACATTAGCAGTGTTGACTGATGTTGATAGGACCTAATAATAGTAATAAGAGAGCCATTACAGGTGCCTAGCCATTATATATGGCCAAAGACGCGTATACCCATTATCTCTCCTATGAAAAGGAGACCTTTATGTATCATCATTTAATGCCTACCTACTGGGCTGTGCGATTATCTTTCTCTCTGCATCCAAGCATCTCTAGGGATTGAGGATCCTTCTTGTCAAAAAGTAAAATTACAGAGATAAAATTCAGTGAAAGTGTAAGGTACTGACATGAGAATGTCACTATCTTCGACTAGTGATACTCTCATCCGAGCTAAGGAATGGATACTTCTCTCTCTCTGAGCTTGTGTACCAGCTTTGAGAAACACCTGATTGAGAGTCCATTAGTGAATATGCTGGCACTTAATTCACTTGTGGAGATATATGGGGAGTAGATCATTTTGTTCTCCAAATTTTTCTTAATAAAGTGTCTATCAATCTCAACATGCTGGGTTCGGTCATGCTGGACTAGGCCCTTAAGCCAGTTAGAATCCCTTCCATCCATAAGACAAAAAAATGCCATGTGACTTGGCTGTAATTTCCTCTTGCTTCTCAGTGGTATGAGATCCTCAGAATGTAATGCAGCCAGTGGTCAACGTACATTCAAGAAGCGACTGAGCTGAGTCAGAGTTAATATAAAATTCTAGAGTAAACTAGTGTGCTCACTGAATGCTAATACCAAGGCCCAGTATGCTTTTCTTGTATCCTACACTCTTTGAGTTGTTTGCAGGTAGGAGATTTTCAGATGGTGCACTTGATAATATATAACAACATGTGATATATCAAAACAAGTATGAGGAAGATTGATAAATTTCCCCTTTCATTTTTTTTCTGAGAGTTTATTTCAACGTTATCTTCATTCTTGTCCATCATTAGTTTATGGTGAACCTCAACGGGAGTTTTCACCTGGTTGAGAATGTAGATATCTAGTTTCATTTTGTAGCTTTAAAATGTTGATACAGTATATTCCATTAGGTGACTAAATCAATAGGCCCCATATCCAGCCACTAAGACAATGGGCGATAAAGTAACTAATGACTGATCCAACACAAAAACACCAGGTTCATGTCCACAGGTATACCTTGAAAGTAGAAGAGATAAAAGAAGGGAAATTGCAGGAGTGATGATCCCCCTTGTAGGAGAGTGCAGAGAAAGAAATAGATGGAAAATAGTGGAGAGGGAGTTAGTGAGGCGCGGAGAGGTACGAATCCTATGGTGGCACTTCCAGGTGGAGACCTCCCCACTGGCTTGCCCGAAGATCCTTCTCAGCTCCACCCTCTTGAACCCTATGCAGTGCTTCACAACAAAAGCCCTACCCCCAACATGTAGGGCCGGCCAAGCAGATCTGATCGATGGTTGGGGCCCAAACCTGATCCCACCAGGCTCAGTAGCGGCCTGTCTCTGCTGCACATCCTTGCTCCAGATTAGGTGTCACTGCCCCTGGTGCCGCAAGGTCACTTCCCCCTGCCTGGGCACTTCACAGCCCTGGCTGACCACCCCAGCCTGGTGCCACACCTCAGCCCTGTCCGCCGGTGGGGTTTATCAACATGTTCATAGCAGGTTTTATAAGTCTTTAGTCTCATGAGGATAGTGTAACATTTTTTTTTTGAAAAAAAAAAGTATAATGCAGGAAATTTGATATCGTTCTTAAAAAAAAAAGTATAAGGATAGTCTAACATTTTGTCAGTTATCGTTCCTATGCTTTAAAATCAAATGAAATTTGTGCAGTATAATGCAGCTGATGATTGTTGTATTGGATCAATTGTTCGGTTAGATCTGAAAAATAGTGGCAATTGGCTAAAACTATGAACTCAAAGTTTGATGAATTTTGTAAAATTATGATGAGGGAAGGAGTGCCACTGCTCCTTGGGTGTACAGAAATTTTAGTGATGAATAATTTACACAAACATTAAACTTATTTATTCTAATGTTTTGATAGATCCTCTCTCAAACCATTGTGTATCAGCACTGCTTCACTCAAAGGAGAGGAAACAAAGAACAGAACAACTTATTAATTGGAGATATGGTTATTAACCTTGACAAGTTGAGTACCTACTGCTCCGTGACAGAGATCCATTGCTCAACTGTTATATCAGAAGATATATGGACAGATAAATTTGCAATATTTGAGTGATCGGTAAAAGATACAGTATGGAATGCTTGACAGTTGCATATTCTTCATTGGATCTGCTTAACCATATGGATTACCAGGTAAATGACATGTTATAGTGATAATGACATGAAAGGCTTGTCCCTCTTAAGTATATAGAGAGACACCAGGTTGGAGAGGAACTCCAGATTTAAGCATACGCATGCTTGGGCAGTGCAGGGTTGGGTGACCTTTGGGGAGGAGGGGCTCCAGGGTTGGGAAGAACTCTCCAGGGTGAGGGTGCTCAGGCTGGGGCAATCCATTAATGGGTGACCTCTTGGGTGGGTGATCATCCTTTGATGTTAAAAAAATGACATGAGATGATTACAGATTTACTTTTATAAGAAACCAGCTATATAGCTCTTCAAAAAAATAAAAATTAGAGCCCAGGGTAAATTGGGGAAAAGGTCACATAACTGTAATTACATAATAATGAAGAAATTTCTTGGCATCTTCATTCATGAAGTTCTTGGTCTGAGACTATGAATTGCTATATGACACATTGCTGCATATTAATATCTCTGTTACTTACAGCTTTCTATACTTTGCGGTCTAGCTTTGCTTTCCCTTCCTGGAGTATTATATCCATTTTACATACATGGTGAAAGGCCTATGGTAATCAAAATCTTGTCCACTAATCCTACCTTGTCCTAATGTTGCTATTATCTATGATTTATTTTAACATTCGTACCTAATAATAGGTACTGAGCGTGTCATCAGGTTCACCCTTGACTGGATATCTATCTCCTGGCGACACTATTTTGTCATTAAATGGACTAGATATTCATAACCCAGAGGAGTGGTTTGAGAAAGCATCACGTCTAGATCCCAAAGTGCATAATCTCTTTAATTACTCGTATCCAGATCATTCCATGAGAATTCAAGGCTATTGCATCCCCGACTCCTGGATAAAAGATCAGAATATTCTCTCAACAGATGATGAAAATGCCTGCCCAGAAGATCTTGTGGCCTTTATAATTAAGAGATTAGATGGTAATCATTCTGGTGATGGACATGATGTCCCAATGAGAAAATATTATTGTTTACTTCCTCAGGATGTTTCTAAAATTGAAAAAATGTGGTGATGCATACCAAAGGGATGAGTCAAATCAATTGTGTCTATGTTTGGAGGTACACAGTTATGTTTGTTATTGGCTTCTCTTAAAGTTTCTTCTTATTATTATAATAATATCAGGATGAAGGCTGGTTGGTACCTGTGCAGAGGCCCCATGCAGTTTGGGCTGAGGTATCTGTTTCAAAGCCATATGTCTCGAAGTGCTGGAAATTCAAACCAAATGAAACATCAACAGCACTCAAGGGCTCTGACACTGGGTCAACCCCTTGTGTTGAGACATTCATTTTTGTAGGGGACATTTCTGTTGCAAATTCCATCAAGTTAACTGCATACCAGCCCCGTTGGGCATTCGGATATTTTAGCATTCATCTTCCAAAATTTCTGGAGATTATATTTCTTTCCATGTTGCGTGTCTCTGCCAGTCTTGGACTTCTCAACTGCATGCCGGTATGTTCTCAACCAATGTCACACATTCTCTTTTTTTTTATAAAATGAATTATGTCTGATGTGAACTTTGATTAGACTCACTTCTTCCACTTCTAGTGAACAATGAGTTTAGCAAAGACGTCAATCATGTTGTTTTTAAATCGTTGGTTGGCCTTGACCGATGTGTAAACCATCTTTAGTTACTGGCGGGTTTCTCTTTGTTCATCCACTCTTAGTAAATAATGGATTTGACCCAAGTGTTTATCATCTGTAGTTACTGATTGGTTGTTGGTGATTCTTCCACTTTTAGCAATGCCTTGACCAACTTGTAAATCATCTTTTATTAACGAAGTGTTTGATCTTCATGCTTCAATTACCTGTGGGGTTTGGCCAAGGTTTTAGTAGCTAATGAGATGCCTGTCTTGGTTCTTCCATTTTTAATAGCTGATGAGTTTGACCCAAGATGGCAATTATGTTTTTGTGACTAATGTTCTGGTTTTAGCATGTCCTCTTTAGCAAATAATGTGTTTTACATGTTCCATTCATCTTTTTGGAAACTAGTATGTTCATCTTGATTCAAATACTTCAGGAAGTAATATTTTTTGACTGAGCTGCTGAACATTATTTAGTAAAAACTAGCTAATGGGCCTGACCAAGGTAATAATTGTGTTTTAGTTATCAATTTCTATGCCTTCATTCTTCCACTTTCACTTCTAGTAAATAATGTGTTTAATTAAAAAATCGGTAGTAGTTCTTTCACTATTAGTCATATGTCTTAGTCATATGTTACTAGCCAATAAGTTGATATTGATTGCTCTATTTCTGGCAACTAGTGGGTTTATTCAAGTAGACAACTTTTTGATCTTCAGATTTTATCAGGTGTTCTATCTGGATGGCGAATCAATGATGGAGGTCAGCTTTAATCACATAACTTGCATCAATCGTCGTGGTAGGCAAAGGATTCTTTGGCTGCTCCTCTCTGGCGGAACTTCCTTATTTGCCTTCACAATTGGGAGAATGTTTTTCTCCATCTATCAAGAATACATTTAAGGACCATGCTTATAATTGGGTTGGCCCATTTTTTTCTCGCATTGTTGATATGAGGTTGAATGTGCCTTAACTATCTCTCTCTCCCCTCTACTTTCTTCTCTCTCTCTCTCTCATGCTTGCTCTTTGTCTCACTTATATCTCTCACCCTCTCCTCTCTCTCTATTTGTATGTATATATGTATGTCTGCCTATCTATGTGTGCGTGTGTGTATGTCTCTCTCGCATTCTCTCTTACATACACTCTCCAGGTGTACCTTCCAACTCAGGTCTGTAGTGAATTAGTGTTGGGTTTTAAGGTTGATAAGCGTTCTGAATTTTTAATAAAAACATCGAATGCATTGGAATATATTGAATTGAAATATTAAAAGTATTGAGGCTCCAATAATAGATGATTTTATTATCTAGTAAGTATGAGAGAAACATACTCATATGGATTTCTTTGAAAGAGTTTTTAAAGCTATTCTAATGTCTAGCCTCTAGCAATATTCACATGGTCTCCAGATAATTAGATTTACATCTTCTAAGCTTTTCATTAAGAGAGAAAGAAAAGAAATGAAAAGAATTCTCAGAAAGCTTGTATAGGTATTTTAAGTTGTAGTCGTTCTTTTCCTATTTATAGATGCTTTTTGACATGTAAATTTTTTATAAAAATCTTTAATAATTATGTCTATATCTATTAACATTGAAAGGTCTTATGTGTGTGTCCCTTTAGGTATATATATCACTAGTTAATAATTTTATAAACTTAATAATATTTTATTGGTTAACTTTAATTAATTATCACCATCATCGTATAGATTAATTAATTAAAGATCGATTTAACTCAATAGATAAATGGAGTAGTTGGCCCGTTAGGTGCCAAGCTACACCACGTACTTTACGAGATATAGAATATATTATAACTAACTTATAGAACGTTTCTATCATCGATTACCATGTATGTATAATCCTTCATCCACACAAGACTCATGAATGGCTTAGGGTATGGTCAACTGCCAAACCCTAATTGGTTACTCAAGTTAGTACTGATGGGAGTAGGAAATCATCATGAACTCCTCCGATATTTCTACTACCTTGGCCAAAAATTTAATTGCATCGCATTCCTTTAGTTAATCTTCTCAAATATCGAGGGCGGATGATCCCATCTTGATCACACAATCATCTTGGTGGACTTTATGTCGTATTTAATATATGACGTTTTAGATATCCCGTGACTAGCGATTCAAAAGTCATAATTAAAACACGATCATACATCCACAAGATGTATTTGGTGTCTCAAGTCAAAGGACCACATACACAACCGTGACATCAACGAACTGGATTGATAGTTATGTATAATACCATTTAGGGATTCATAAAGATTAACTCAGTGAACTCTTTCATCTAAATAACACCCACTATCTATCCTTAGTGTCATCACACCAATGGCTTCATGATCTATTATACCCATCCTATGAGTTGGATCAGATAGTGATATTCTTTCCAGATAAGTCGATGTCCCTCTCAAATATCACATGAACAAGAATATTTAGAACTCATGTTTAAAGACTATTAATCATATGTTTATTTACGATCTGATCATAATTCATTTAGTCATTGCATATGTTTCGTGGACCACATTATAAACATCACACACGAATGACAATGAATAAATTTCATTTCAATAAACATAAATGAGATATATAAAAGTGTGATTAGCTTATAGGCCATAGAAGTGATAACATACAAATTATACAGGAAAATATATGATTATTAATGTAAATTAAGACATAAAACATTCTATTCTAATGCATGTTATCATATTTTTTAGTGTTTATCTATCATTCTAAGAAAAAAAAGTTATAATCTAAAAATGCACTAATTTAGGGATAATAATGATAAATTAAAGAAAAATATTTAAAATTAAATTATCCCTATCTTTACTTGATATTATAATTAGTTTTTAATGTTAAATAATAAGAGAAATTACTTTATATACACTCATATATTTTTCTAAGTTTTAAATTCTAAAAGAAATGAGTATATTTTTAAATAAAAATGTATTATCTTGTTATTTATTAAATTTGACTTTTTACAGTGATAGATAATTTAATTTTTGATCCAATGAAACAAACTTGGATTAATTTAGAGATATGAATTTTCTAAAATTTTAGGGATTTTTGTATAATTTTTCTGAATTTATCTGAATTTCTTATGAATTTAATTCGATTTATTTTGAATTAAATTCATTTAAAATATTAATTTTATCGCGTGCTGACGTGTGACGAAACGAGACGGATCAAGATGAAACAATGAGCGTTTCAAGCATTACTTCTAAAGTGCACGATATGACGAAATCTTGACGGTCCATCTGCAATCCAATGGCCACGACATAACCGTAACGATTCGCATTCCTGCGTTTCATCAGAGCCATTAGATCGAAGATCAAATGCTTCATCTATCGGTTATACCCAATTTTCCCTATAAATTAAGATATTCTTCGACATTGTAAATCATTCTTGGGTTCTTCGAGTAATCGAACTGTCTATACATCAAATCCTTTGAATCTCTTGCTCCCAATCGCTTCTAGATCAATTTTTGCGTCCACAAAGTGTTTGAAAGTGAGATTTTATTAAGAGGATATGAAGAAATCGACTCTTGAATGCCAATGATCTTTTTCAAACTCGTGAAATGAAAAGCCTTTGATCCGGCAATGAATTGGATCAATTCGAGGGCTATCTTGGTTTAGAATTCAAGTTTTTGTCCAAATATTTCTTCTTATAACATTGGATTTTAATTTCAAATAATAGATTTAGTCAATTTCAATTTTGGTTTTTCGTAATCCTTGTGTTCAAAAATTTCTATCTACTTTCACTTGTTGATTTTCTCCACGAATCTTAATCCAAATTTTGTGATTATGTGGATTTACCTTTGAATCTTCTTTCCATATCTATAAATTTTCCTAATTTCTCACCACTTTTCATCGTCCAATTTGATCGAATTTCAAAAGATATCTCAAAAATCCTTTTAATTCTTCATGGATTCAACCCTTATTCACCACTATGCTATTCAATTCGTGATTATTTCATAAAATTGGTGAAAGTTTGGTATTTAATTTTGACACAAATTTTTGTGTTTTCAACTACCGCATAAATTGACTTCGTTAATAATATCCATCAATTAGTGTGATTAACGAAGAAGCTACTTGTTATCCCCCAAGGAGTTAAGTCACTCATTGAGTCCATGACGAAGAAATTTATGTGGTCGTTGAAAACACACAAACGTTGGTCAAATAAAATTTATAATTTTAGAACTAACAATAACAAAAATATGAAATCAAGTATAGTGTAAAGATCGGGTCGATCCACAGATAATACGGTTGACTTTGATCGAAGAGTTGACTTGGTCAAAACTTAGGTTTAATTAAGGTTTTGAAGAAATGAAAGTGATAGATAATCAATAGAAATTATATAAATATATCAGAAAAGATAGTAAGATGTCTAAGGGCCTCGAGCAATGTATCGTCACTCTCGCTCATCGAGACCTTGGGCCGGCTCAATAATTAAGGATAAGACACTAGAGGTTTGTAAACCTCGGGATTGGGCTATGCCCTACTCTCCTCATCGGGTGCCTCCTTATCATTGGAGTCCTCCTCCAGAATGATCGTGGGAGAGGATTGGTCATCCTTCTCCTCAAGTGGGTCCTTTGCGCTTGTGGTCCTTATGCATATCCACTAAGACCTTACCACTACGTAGGCCCGAAATGGCATGTGCCTCCTCTGATGCATTATCAATGCGAACTTCGTTCACATTGTGGGTGCGGCTCGACGATGCTTGCCCTAAATTCCTAGGGTTTTCTAGAGGTTGGGAAGGTAATTGATTTAGAATTATACTCGCTTACCCTTCCTTTGCGCGGTAGAAGCATCAGAGCATTGAGCTTTAGCCCCTTTGACTCTATCAAGTCGGTCGCTAACCTCATTCAGTTTACTCATCATTTGTGGTAATGCACTCATGATGGGGTCAACTAAAGGTGTTGGAGGTGGTACTGCCGGTGGCGGTGTAACCACTCGAGGAAGACCGGAGGCGAAAGGTGTCGACCTCGGGTTT
The DNA here is from genome assembly GCA_024174645.1 of Lemna minuta. Taxonomy (NCBI): domain Eukaryota; kingdom Viridiplantae; phylum Streptophyta; class Magnoliopsida; order Alismatales; family Araceae; genus Lemna; species Lemna minuta. The sequence goes on from CM044116.1 coordinate 7,345,151, forward strand.
CCCATATGCTGCTGCGCAGATCCAATGGGCTGGTGATATGCAGTGTGCTGTGATAACATGCACATTTAACTTAAATTCTTATCTTATTTAACTAATATTCATGCTTAATTTATGTGATTATGATGTATGTTATCATAGTTTTTATGAATTTTCTCCATTGGTATGCCATTTTACTAAAGTCCATATTTATGCATTATTTAGGGTTAATTATGTGCTTTCTGGATGTTTAATCTTTTGCAAGCTTAAATAAATAGGATTTAATTACTTCTCTTGATTTATTTTGACTTTAGTAAATGATCAGAAGAATTAATGGATGATATTAAATACACTTCTTAAAAGATTACTTAAGTTTATTTTAAATTCATCTTATATCCTTCTTTTAATTTAAATTTTTAGATGTCATAATATAAAAGATGAAGAAATTTGTGATCCAATAGAGAAAATTTGAGTTTAAAAGGAGTTATATTTTTAAAGACTAGTGGCTACCGATCTGAAACAGATCGAGAGATGAAAATGGCCTCCGAAAATTGCCGCCTCTGAAAATCATCGGCTCGAGTCTCGACTCTCAAAAATTCTATTATGTGATAGAAGATATTGCGCGGAACCAAGTAAAAGAAGATTATTTATAGAAATCTGATCTCTGTTAATAAAGGAAGATCTTCACTCCATACCAAATAAAAATTCATGATTCTCTAACGATGGAGAGTGATGGAGATGCATAACAGTGGGAAGATGCATAACAGATCGAGCGCGAAAAACAGATCGGGCGCGGATCTTTCCGGATCCCATTGTTATGCATCAAAAAAATAGATCGGGCGTGGAAAGTTGACAAAGGTAATCGCGCGCGGATCCCATTGTTATGCATCTTTTCCAGCGGAGGTAATCTCGAGGAGGATCCCGGTTGAAGATGAATCTATAGCTCGAAAAATCGCCCAAACTTGCCGGAGAAGAACAAATCTCGGACTACATGGATATCTGAAATAGTGGGAATTAACATTCATCACCTCTTCACAGGCATAAAAAAATTTATATTTTTTAAAAGAATCGGCAAGATGATTTTAAGATATTGAGTAAGACCTATAAAAATAAATCAGAGTTTAACCGCATGATTAACACGATAGTTTATGGGTTCGATCGGGTCGTCATCCACACCGCCGCCTTCAGCCCTCGCGATGGCGCCGCATTGCAGCTGTTAGCCGCGTCAGTCCTCACCGATGCTGTCATATGCCTCGTCCCGCACCAGGCGGCGTGTCGAAAGGGAGCATGGTGGCTGTTGGAGATCTTCTTGGCCACCATCATTGGGATCATCATGCAGCCGCTCCCGCTCGGTGCCGTCACGCTACTAGGGCTCGACGATGCGGTGCTAACCAAGATGTTGACCTTCGTCGTCGCCTTCTCCGTGTTCGGGGACCCGATTCCCTGGCTGATTACACTGGGCTTCTTCTTTGCATGCGGCTTCATGAAGATAAAAGAATTAAAATAAACAAATTGAGTGATAAACGATTCGGGGATGAAAAGACATAGAAAAAAATAAAGAAATCGACATACTGAATAGAATAAAAAAGTAAGAACTCGAGAGAGATAAAGGTCGGGAGATAAAAAGATTCAGAGAAAGAAATAGAGAGGAAAGATCGGGAGATAATTTTGATCGGGTTAAAAGATCGGGAGATGAAAAGACTGAGACAATCAAATAGATAGATCCACAGATAAGAAAAGGATATCAAAGATATGAAAGGATATCAAAAATATAGAAAGATTCAGAGGAAGAAGTAGAGACGAATTAAAATAAAGAAACAGATAGGATCTTTGCTCATTTATGCCCTTGATCGGGTCTGTGGTCATCAAAATCATATAAAAATTATAATCAATAATCGAAGATATCTCGAGTCATGTGAGGAAAAAGCAGGTCATGGACATGTCCATTACTTGGATAGACTGGTCCGACATGCGTACTGGATAAAATATCAATCACCTTCTCCTTTTTCGCAATGTCGGAATGCTTGGAGAGACCTTTTGTGAGAGACACTTGAACATGATTCCTTCCCGACCTTGGATGTTCTATCCATTGGGGCGTGGTCCCTGCCTCAAAGATAATACGAAGTCAATGGTAATTAAGAAGTAGAAGCAGAAATGAGGGCATGTAGTGAATAAGAATTCTGTCGTTCATAGACTCACAATATCTTTTTAACCAGTGGAGGAATTCCAAATTGTTTTCGCCATTCACAATGCTCTCCCTTTGAGCAGTTTATTTGTTTCGATTTGTTGGGACAAAATGGATTAGTTAGTCAGGATACATTGGGAAAAAGGCGTTTTGAAGGGATAAAACTATCAATCACCTTCTATGTTATAAACTTAGAGAAAACCTACTGCAGAGCTTGGTAATTTTGGCTCCGGTCGTATACAGTCCTGTTGTCAAATTTCCGTCAAGGTTATTCTGCCGCTCTTGCTCTGCGTGCCTCCCGACCCACAACTCATCTCAAGCTAGAGCTGCATTACCGCCTGAGACCTTCGACATATATATCGTGAGGGAGGCATACTCTGAGATGGATGGTCTTCCACACGTGCAGTGATGCAAGACATTTGCAGTTTGGCCTCAACTAATCATGAGCAAAGATGTAAAAAATGTCAAAACAGAAACAAAAGAAAAATGAAGTTGACATTATATTTTGTGTTTATTTTTTGAATGGACACACAGTTGGTGGAGGGAGAGTGGACGTGGGAGGCGATCACGTAGGAAGTTCTGGATGGGTTGATCGTAGGCAGTGATGCTTGAATATTGAACCAATGAGAGCTTCAGTGTACACTACATTGCGCATGACATCCACTTTACCAAATTGGTTGTCACCAAGAAGAACATGAATGTGTTGCGGTGAAGTAGCTCTTGAGAATGCTACGTAGAGTTGGCCATGTGAGAAGGCATCACTGTTCAATGCGATTCCAACATGTCGCAATGTTTGCCCTTGGCTTTTGTTGATGGTCATTGCGTATGCTAGGCGAATGGGAAACTGCCTTCGCTTTACTTCATACGGAAGTCCTGCATAAAGTGATATGAAAGAGGAGGTATGGTACACATTTTGCATATCAATCAGTGTTTACCTGCGTCTTGCGAAGTAATAGCAATGCGGGGTATGAATGCTCGATGTCCCTTGTGGTCACCAGTCATCACATTGGCCTCAATGACACGTAGTGAACATCGTTCCACTAATAGCCATGTTCCATTACAGAGCCCATTTGAGTGGTCCAAACTACGGAGTAGCGTAATTGGTGCTTCAATTTTCAACTGCAGTCGATGTGGTGGCCAGCCGTTGGGTTCGAGCCTGTTAAGGTATTCAATTGGAATGATATTTGCTCCTACTGGGTTTGGGATGGCATCTGCACTTAGGAAGATATAACGCTCGCCAGAGATCTGATTCAAGACATCTTTGTTGAGCTTCTCAACTTCATGATTCAAAGGTGCAAAGATTGCGTGGTCGCTGTAGTAGTCAACATCATCGTCTCTCCTCTCTCGATGCTTGAAAGCAAGGAAAAATACAAATCATTAGGGTTTATTTTAATTAAGTGATGTGATAAACTTGAGTTATCGGAAATGGTGATGTATAACTTACTTGATCCCGGGGTAGACTCTTTCAATAAGTGATGCTCTTCCGTGTTCTTGGTCCCTCTATTGAACTATCATACTTTTGGGACACTTGATATATCCTTCGGGCTCACTACTGAGACGATCCTCGCCAAGGGCCAACAACCAGTTAGCAAAAGTGAGACCTCCAAGTTTTGCATCTTCTAGAGGAGATACGTCTTGAGTGCGCATGTTGATCCACAAATGGAATATCTGAACGTGTTGCCAGATGTATGATTCCCTGATTGATGCCATGACAATTTGAGCCCGCGATCCCTTTGGAACAACCGGCAGGAGTTGGTTAAAATCACCGTACATAACGATAATAAGACCACCGAATGGATGGTTATTGTCAAGGATATCTCTAAGAGTTCGATCAAGGGTTTCAAATGCCATCTTGTGCATCATTGGTGCTTCATCCCAGAGGATTAACTTGGTTCACTGTAGAAGCTTCGCCAAGTCTGATTGACGTGTGATTGCGCATTGTGACGTCGGCGTAAGTTGTAGTGGAATTTTGAATCTTGAATGTGATGTCCAATCTTTGTCTAATAGTAATTCTGCAATCCCTGAAGAGGCGATGGCCAGAGCAATATCATTTTCACTCCGAACACTTTGGAGGATGATGTTTTCTAAGTAAGTTTTGCCGGTACCCCCAAGCCCATCAATGAAGAAGACACCATGATTTCCCGCTTCGTAGGCATCAATTATTGCGTCTCGTGTGATTCTCTGATGTGCGTTAAGAGTTGGGATTGCAGCTTTGAGCTTTTCTTGCAATGCTGGAAGGTCTATCTCTAGCTGGTCCCTCATCAGTCTAATGGCGTTGATGTGCAATTCTGCTGCGAGTCCCTGATCTGGTTCGGGTAGTCCGTAGTCTAGCAATGTCTTTCCCAACGTTGTTGCAAGTTCATCCTGTATATGCAAAAGTGCGAGGCTATAGATTTGGTCTTCAGTTGGATAATCAATCCCACGTTGACGCAGCCGATGTGCACAGTCGTCGGCTAAGTTTACTTTATGGTCCTCCCACAACTGTGAGGGATTTGTTGGGGGCCCATGGGTAAGAATAGTGATGAAGAGTGATCACAGTTGTGAACCATTTTGCATCACACTTGCTTCCGTAAGACATTGATGCCATTCATCGTCGCTGTCATACAACCCACGTGCAACGCATGTAGCTTTGAATGTTTCATACACATTGCCGTCCACTGATCTGAGGTCCTCATATGATCTTGCACCTTTGACATCTGTGAGAAGTGTGCGTAGGAAGAACCTTTCCCCCCTGATGGCCCTACGAAGTACATGCGGTCAATCGATGTGCCTCTTTTTCGCGTGCTCCATTTCTTCTCAGTGCCATTCTAGGTGAAGTATTTCGACATGTCTTGATATATGGTTTCACGTGCGAGCGCACTGATGTTGTTGATGACGAAGTACTCTGTCAAATTGGTCTTATAGTGGGCTGTTTGTGGTATGACGTCTTCTAGCGTCTCCTCGGCCTCATTGAATGTGATTTTGTGTTCATCTGGAAAATGAATTTGAAAGCGTGTTATTGGCGGCGATGACGCGTGCAGTCGAAATTCAAACTGACGCTAGATTGTCTCTAGCGGTGAGACGTAGCGGGCATTAAGATACTGTTTCAACTTGTCAATAGGCCCTTCCATCACAGTTGTGGCACAATCGTGTCCCTTGTAAACGTATTTGAAGAGGTACTTCACTGCATGGATTGTAGAACACACCTAACAAATTTATAGGAGAGTTGTTTGGAGCGGTTTAGTGTATGGCAGTGGAAATGACAATATGCCAACCATTTGTCCAAGTAGACCTTTTTCAAGGTCGCTAATGAGCTCCTTCAACTTCATCTGGAAGACGCGGCTAACCAGATCTGGTCGATCACTGGCTACTTGTCCTGGCAAAAGGAATTGAGTTATTTTTTCCCATTTTGTATTGCATGTAAATGTGAGAAAGATGTCCGATTTGCCGTAGTTGCGCACAATTCTCATGGCATCTTTATACAGCTCTGTCATCTGTCGTGGACCTCCCGTAAAAGAGGACGGCAAGATCAGCTTCTGACTGATTTGTGCTGCATCCGTGTCGCCCTGGTACATAGCACCTTGGGCGCCTTTGTATGTATTGACGTGCAGATGACTCTGATGTTGGCGGAGAAAGTGGAGACGATTTTCCTCTGCATAGGCATATCCGTCAACAATGAATTGTTGTAGTAGACGTCCGACTCAAAAGATGTGCTCCTTATGACGTGGGTGGAGGGTATATGCGTGGAATTGACTGAGGGACACACTTTTTGATCCACCACGTCCCCGTTGCCCTTGAATGTTTTCGTAGGGGTTCTCCATAAAGCCACCCACATCGTTATCATAAGTGAACCCTGCTAGTGGTATGTTGGGGTGCCAACCGCCACGTCCATCGGGGAAGAGGAGGACATAGTGCATTGGGAGGTAAGATGGGTGCAGAATCGATATTCGTTAGAATGGCCCACCCTTTTTCTTGACGATGATGTCACGGGTCTTCTCTTACGTATCTGTCCCATCTCGAACCGTTATAGCACCAACTTTGTTTGTAGTGGGCGTGATGTATCTACGGGAGTCTTTATTGCGTAGGGTCACCAAACGTAGTGATAAGGGTGCTGCCGAGTGGGTAGATAGGCGCCGTCGAGCGTTCTCATATAGTTGTGCATATGGATTGACGTCTTGTAACATTGTTTGTAACTGATGAAGAATATCTGGGGTGAAGTTCTTCTCTGGAGTTGAGTCGGCATTCCTCTTTGCATCTATGGGTCATGAATATTTATCTGTGCGAATTTTGGTGTCTCTCCTTCACTCGGCAGAAGACTCCCCATACGGTGATGTAATTTGCGTTGAAGACGATACGTGTAAACTCTACCACGGGCCATGCTTTGATCAATCTTGGCACCAACAGATGTATAAGGCAAAGGCATTATAGTACTTTCGAATGTGATTGCGAAATGGCTTGGCCTCCGGTGTCTGCCCTTCTAGTAGATCCCGTAGTGGAGACGGTGGCTGCACCAAAGGTGGAAGACTCACTTTGCCACAGGAGCAGCAGGTTGTGAAATTTGGGCGTGTGCGGGGTGATGATGTGTTGTGTTCTTCAATCCAATGCAGCGCGTCGCAATGGGCACAATGTATGGCCATTCATCCCATTTGGTGTCGAAGTCTTTCATCTTTGCCGTCAAACGGGCACGTCCTTTAGGTAAATTTGTCAATGTTGCTATATGGTCTTCACTTGTTGCCCATCGGGCAGCATGTGACTCTTGATTTGTGCGCAACTCCACGATCCGTTGATCCATTGTACTGCCGGCATGCCTATGTGCCACTCGTTCCTTGTCCCGCTGTAATGCAACTATTCGTTGCACACGTACAACACGTCTAGTGCGTCGTGCGATATTTTTAGATTCACGATGTGCGTCTATAAGGCTCGCGCGACATTGACGTGCGAGCATGTTTCTACGTTTCTTTACATCATATGTCCCCCGATTTGACTCCACGTTAAGGCCCTTTTTTGATTAATTTGAAAAAGGATCGTCGAACAGTGAAGACGCATAAGAGAGTCGCATAAATTAAAGTATAAGTATAGATTTCAATGCGTGAATTAAATAATATGAATTCTCATTCGAATTTGAAATGAAAATCGAAAATCTTCGTCATAAGAAGTAAATGTAAATTCTATTTTACATAGCTCGAAATGAAACATTCCTAAACCTAAATTTGCAGGTTAGCTCCGAGGTCAGCGGTCAAATGGAGGCATGAGACACGGAGAGGTCAAATACGCAAGAACTAAAAAGAATCTTGGGAATGTATATATCTTAATAACAAAATTCACCGTTCCTTTGCGAGGTCAGCGAGCAACAATTAATAACAAAAAAACATGAAAATTAATAAATAAAAAAACATGAAGACCTCAAAATTTTGTCTCAAATTTCGAGGCGAGGACTGAAGAAAACTCACCTAAATTTGCTGAGTTAGCTCCGAGGTCAGCGGTCAAATGGAGGCAGCAGACGCGGAGAGGTCAGGACGGATTTTCTATTCTTTCCGTGTTTGTTTTCTTCGAGACAATGCCAATTCGGAAGAGAAATAAGAGGGGTAAACTCACCTAAATTTGCAGGTTAGCTCGAGGTCAGCGATCAAATGGAGGCAGCAGACGCGGAGAGGTCAAATACGCAAGAACTAACAAAAATCTTGGGAATGTAACAAAAATCATCGTTCCTTTGCGAGGTCATGAGCAACAATTAATAACAAAAACATGAAAATAAATAACAAAAAAAAATGAAAACCTTGAAATTTCGCACCTAAATCAAAGGCGAGGACTGAAGAAAACTCACCTAAATTTGCAAGTTAGCTCCGAGGTCAGCTATCAAATGGAGGCAGCAGACGCGGAGAGGTCAAATACGCCTGAATCAAGGGTCTCTCAGCAGACGCGGAGATTTAGAAAAGAAATCGAAAGCTACAGATTTAGAAAACTGAAAAGAAATTAGAACAAAATTGATGAAAAGGGAAAGGAAGGCAGATTTAAAAAATAAAAAAAAATGAAAAATGGAATGAAGGAAATAGATTAATGAAAACGAAATTTATAAAACCAAAATGTTGAGAACGAAAAAAAAATCACAAAACAGAAATTGATGAAAAACCTAAATCGGAAATGAAATCAGAAAAGTAGAAGATATCAGAATTGGAAAAACGAAAATCAATACAATGAAATAGGAAAGAAATTGGAAAAGCGAAAATCAATACAACGAAATAGGAAAATCATAAAATGAAAAAAAAAGAAATCAGAGAATGAAAAATGAAATACACAAAATCAGATAAACGGGTAATAAAAAACGAAAATCAATAAAAGGAAAAAAACGGAAAAATAGGAAAATCGTAAAATCAAAAACGGAAATCAAAGAATGAAAAATGAAATACACAAAATCAGAGAAACGGATAATAAAAAAATGAAAAATCAATAAAACGAAAAACGGAAAAGGAATCAGAAAAGAAAAATGAAAAATGAAAATCGGAAATCAGAAACTCCGATGAAGAGAGAGAGAGGTTGATGAAGAGGTGAGCTTCCGTTGGGAGGAGATTTTGTCGCCTCCTTTTCGATTTCAGTGAAGATTGCAATCACTTTCAATTTCACCTTTTCTGATTTCGGTTAAGAAATTTTCTAGAGTGACAGTTCTCCCATCCAATCTAATCACCGCCAATAACAACCTCTGCAAATGGATCCAATGGAGTTCTGAGGTCGACCCCCCTGGAGAGAGTGAGCGAGAGTCTAGAGAGAGCGTCGGAGAGAGCTAGCGAGAGTGTGGAGAGAGATAAAAAAGAGAGAGTCGGGGAGAGAGATGACGACAGTCGGGGGGGGGGGGAGAGACGGTTACTAATGTAACCTATCTTTTAATATAATGTAACCTATCTTTTACTAATGTAACGTGTCTTTTAAAATTGACATAGTAATGTATACGGAGGGGTAAAGTCGGAAGAAAAATAGGTTTCGCCGGACACCAATTCTATTATGTAATATATAGATATGTATTTATGAGTTTTTGGATTTTTTGGGATTTTTCCAGAATTTATTTTGTTTTAATTCCTTTAAAAAAATGCAAAAAGGGGGTTTATTTCTCCACAGGACCCGCGGAGCTAACGTGGCGCGTGGGACCCGCGGAGCGACATGGCACGCAAGGCCACGTGGTAGTGCCACGCGGACCCTCGCGCTGAGGTGGAATGGACGCGTGGCAGGGCCACACGAGTCCAAGCAGACGCTTGAGTGGCGCCACGTGGCATGAGTGTTAGGCTTGCGAGTGATGGGCCCATGGGTATAGAGGGCCCAGGTTAGAGTATTGAGGCGGTAACGCAAAGGCGTTATTTCGCCCCACGTTTTATACTCACCATTTCCTTTCATTTCCTCCGTGTAGGACTATGTTCTCGTTTAACCTCTTCTTTGTAGGACACGTTGCAGCGTCGCGGGCGTTAGATGCGATCGCATCACGTAAAGCGCGTCGATCGCGTGGACTCGGGTCCACCCGATCGCCATCAAATGCACGTGCGAAAAATCGGACCGTCGATCGCGTCCAACGGACGCTCGGACATCAGATGCTCGAGATTTTATCGCAATTTCGGCAATCGTGGGCGACACGTGGACGCATCAAGAGCATCCGATCTTCATCGGACGGACGATAGATGACGAGATCGTGGGATCGTGGCCCATGATCATGGCGCAATCGCGGCCGTCGATTGGTCTTCACCGAATCGAACGGTCCGCGATTTTCGCTGACTTTTTCTATAAAACGGTGTTCTTCCTCTCTCTGTAACTCAACTCTTGAATAATCCTAAAGAATTAAGCAATTTTGAAGGCATATCATGATTTAATCGTGATTCCGCTGTGCTCTAGACTCAATCGTGAATAGATTGAGGCAGGATTCGTCGCGATCCATCGCTTGATTCGATCGAATTCTCCCCTTGAACGCCGAGCGTACGCCGAGGAAGAAACCGAGCAAATACTCTTCAATCCGCATGAATTGAAGCCAAATCTTCGCGTCAATCTGGTTAGTAGTGTGAATTGATCGGTCATCTTGCGATAATTTTTATTTAGATTAGATTTAGGTAGTTAATTTCATGATTTAAGTTGAATTGTTCTTGATTTTTGCCCAAATTTGGTTCGGATTTTTGCCGATTTTCAAACAAGGATTTCTCCCTGATCTTAAGTCCAAATCTTTTGATTCCAATTTCATTGGATTCCTTGTTTCATCAGATTTCTATGGATAGAAAAATCGTAAAATTTCATCATCATTTGACCCCTCAATTTAACGTTTGACCATCTACTATTCATTTTCAATCCAATTTTTTTTTAAATTCATCATATATCCTTCTTTTAATTTATATTTTTAGATGGCACAATATTAAAGATCAAGAAATTTGTGATCCAATAGAGAAAATTTGAGTTTAAAAGGAGTTATATCTTTAAAGATATGGATTTATGAAGTTTTTGGATTTTTCTAGAATTTATTTTGTTTTAATTCCTTCAAAAAATGCAAAAAGGGGGTTTATTTCTCCACAACACCCACAGAGCTGACGTGGCGCGTGGGACCCGCGCGAATGCGACATGGGACGCAAGGCCACATGGCAGCACCACGCGGACCCACGCGCGGAGGTGGCACGGACGCATGGCATGGCCACGCGAGTCCAAGCAGACACCTGGGTGGCGCCATGTGGCATGAGTGTTAGGCTTGCGAGTGATGGGTATAGTGGGCCCAGGTTAGAGTATTGGGGCGGTAACGTAAAGGCGTTATTTCGTCCCAGGTTTTATACCCACCATTTCCCTTCATTTCCTCCGTGTAGGACTATGTTCCCGTTTGACCTCTTCTTTGCAGGACACGTGGCAGCGTCGTGGGCGTTGGATGGGATCACCTCAGGTAAAGCGCGTTGATCGCGTGGACTCGGGTCCACCCGATCGCCATCAAATGCACGTGCGAAAAATCGGACCGTCGATCGCGTCCAACGGACGCTCAAACATCGGACGCTCGAGATTTTATCGTGATTTTGGCGATCGTGGGCGACAAGTGGACGCATCAGGAGAATCCAATCTTCATTGGACGGGCAATAGACGACGAGATCGTGGGATTGTGGCCCATGATCATGGCGCGATCGCGGTCGTCGATCGATCTTTACCGAATCAGACGGTCCTCAATTTTCGCTAACTTTTTCTATAGAACGGTGTTCTTCCTCTCTCTATAACTCAACTCTTGATTAATCGTGAAGCAATTAAGTAATTTTGAAGGCATATCATCATTTCATCGCAATTTCCCTGTGTTCTAGACTCAATCACGAACAGATTGAGGCAGGATTCGTCGCGATCCATCGCTTGATTCGATCGAATTCTCCCCTTGAATGCCGAACGTAAGCCGAGGAAGAAACCGAGCAAATACTCTTCAATCCGCGTGAATTGAAGCAAAATCTTCGTGTCAATGGGGTTAGTAGTGTGAATCGATCGTTCATCTTGTGATAATTTTTATTTAGATTAGATTTAGGTAGTTAATTTCATGATTTAAGTTGAATTGTTCTTGATTTTCGTCCCAAATTTGGTTCGGATTTTTGCTGATTTTCAGACAAGGATTTCACCTTGATCATAAGTCTAAATCTTTTGATTCTAATTTCATTGGATTCCTTGTTTTCATCAAATTTCGTGGATAGAAAAATCGTAAAATTTCATCATCATTTGACCCCTCAATTTAACGTTTGACCATCTACTGCTCATTTTCAATCTGAATTTGGGCATTGACTTGCGGGTGCAATTACTTTCAAAATACAAGGTGAAATTTGATAATTTTTGTCTCTTTGGAATCCTATGGTCTTAGCTTTCCATTTATATGTGAATTGCAGAATTTGGATATCATTTGGTTAGTCAGTTTGAAGATTTACACTGAAGTGTTTATTTCATGATTTTTCTGATATTTGATTTTCAATAATTCATAATAAATCCAATTCTTTCGAAAAATCACGAATTTTATATAAATATTTTTTATTTGCTCTCTTGTTTCTAAATATATAATTTTTGTAATATTTTAAGCTCATTTTATTCTTTGATTTTATAGAAAGTCAACTATTGGTCAATAGTCAATGCTTTTGATATTTCTTCTTAAAAATCAGTATCTTATTTGTATTATTATCATTAATTAAATATCAGTTTCATTTCTTAAAGACCCTAATTAAACCTAAGTTTGACCAAGTCAACTCTGCGATCAAAGTCAATCGTGTTCTCTGTGGATCGACCCGATATTTACGCTATACTTGATTTTTTATCTTTGTTATTGTGAGTTTGGAATTATAAATTTTGTTTGACTGACGTTTGTGTGTTTTAACGACCGCATAAAATGCCTTGTCATGGTGCTCACTCCGCTGCTGCGCATAAGATGGGTTATGAAAAACTAGTGTCACCCTAATTTGGGTAGTTAGACCTACCCACTTGGCGTAAATCTTGGATAAGTCGTAGGGTTTGGCCGGAATGGAAATGGACCCTGAATTTGTCATCACTAGGCAATCCAACTCGACGTGCTCAAAACTAGAGCAAGTTGAACAAGGAGAGACATCGCTATGTGATACTGGAGCGAGGCCATCAGACCCGGTCGGATCTTAAACAAATCCATTATCAAGTTTCTGTGCCTCGATCAACTTTTAAATTTTATCTTATAGCATACCTATCTCCACCGCCTTCGCATCCAACATCCCTCCCTTTGCGGGAGCGCTCCGTCCTCCCGAAGGATTTAGCCGCATGATGATGGCTATTCTCCGCCACTAACTCGATCAACTCGAGGGCTTCATCCTCATATTTGCTTAGAAATGTGCCTCCACTAGCGCTATCGAGCAAATATCTTTCAGGTGCACCTAAGCCATCATAAAAAATCTGAGTAATCTCATGCTTAGGTATACCATGATGTAGACATTGCCTCAAAAGATCTCTAAGTCTTTCCCATGCCTCATAGAAAACCTCACTCGACCCTTGTGAGAATTCGTGTATAGCTCTTCTCATGGCGACTAGTCTTACTTACCAAGTAGTACTTACGCAAAAAAATGCGTCTTCTATATCTCTCCATGAATCAAACTCGGGACCCAAGGTGAAGAACCACTCCTTTGCCCTTTCCTTATGCGTGAAGGGGAAGAAGCGCAACTAGGCCGTCTCGGAGGGGACATTGTGGAATTGATTGAATTCGCACACCTGGCTGAATTCGTTCACTTGTCGATATGAATCCTTTGATGGTAGTCCATGAAAAGTGGGTAAAAGGCCAAGAATATGTGAGTCAATTTTAAATTTCGCACCTCGTTGAAGAGGGGCATTGACTCGCGTAGTCTGCCTCTTGACGACCGGTCTCGCATAATAGCTGAGATGTCGTCTCACTATCTTGTCGGGAAGAGGGGCGTCTATCGGTTCTCCTCGCCCCGGTGTGGCGAGGGCAGGCATAGGGTCACTAGAAGCCTCTGATGGAGCTATAGATGGTACGGATGTGTCGAATAGGTCATCATGCAAGGGATTATTCCTTGCATGCCTCGTGGATATCTGATTCTCGTAACCTTGTCGTCCTCCTCGGTTCCTATGATTCCTATTCATAGCTATATAAAAAAGATCACAGAGAAAAACAAATATATATAAGAAATTCAGAAAAGGGTTAGACTCTAAATGTGATGTTCCAAATGAAAATGCTTCACTCTACTCCATCAAAAGATAGATCGAGCTACACACTATCAAAACTCACACCACTAAAACTAATAACAATAATAAACCTCTAATAACAGAGAATATATCTCATATATGTCACTGTCCTCGTCTCAAACAAGTGAAAAACACAAAATAGGTTACCAAATTGCACCAAAGATGTCAAATAAGGGCAAAATAGTAATCTTACCTCGATATACCTTTTTCCACTAATGAGATGGTCTAATTATTTCTGTGCAAGTCAGTAAAATAATAGAAGAGAAAAACCTAAATATGACCTTGAATTCCAAGATAAAATCAATAGTGTGCTGCCCGGTAGCGACGCCATTTTGAGGAAGCGTTTTATGCGGTCGTTGAAAACACATAAACGTCGCTCAAACAAAATTTATAATTTCGAACTCACAATAACAAAGATATGAAATGAAGTATAGTGTAAAGATCAGGTCGATGCACAAAGAACACGGTTGACTTTGATGGAAGAGTTGACTTGGTCAAACTCAGGTTTAATTAAGGTTTTTAAGAAATTAAAGTGATAGATAATCAATAGAAATGATATAAATATATTAGAAAAGATATTTTAAGAATTAAGAAACTGATTTGCCAAGAAATGTCAAAAGTTAAGGTCAAGGCGTTGACTTTGACCCCAGTGGCCTTTTTGTAAAATCAGAGAATAAAAAGAGACTAAAATATTACGAAAAGTATATATTCAGAAACTAGAGGCAAAATGAAAATTTTTGATAAAAAATTCGTGATTTTTCCAGAAGAATTGGATTTATTATGATTTATTGAAAATCAAAGATCAGAAAAATCTTGAAATGAACACTTCAGGTTAAATCATCAAATTGACTAACCAAATGATATCCAAATCTTAAAATTCACATATGAATGGAAATCTAACCAACAGAGGATTCCAAAGGACCGAAATTATCAAATTTCACCTTATATTGCAAGTGACTGTCCAAATTTGGATTGAAAATGAACAGTTGATGGTCAAACGTGAAATTGTGGGGTCAAATGATGATGAAATTTTATGATTTTTATATCCACGGAAATCTGATGAAACAAGAAATCTAATGAAATCAAAATCAAATGATTTGAACTTAAGATCAAGGAGAAATCCTTGTTTCAAAATCAGCAAAAATTTGCAACCAATTTGGGCACAAATGAAGAACAAATCAATTTCCAAATTGAAATTAACTACCTAAATCTAATCTAAATTAAAATTATTTCAAAAGGAATGATCTATTCACACTATGAACCCGATTGACGCAAAGATTGCGCTCCAAGTCGCGTCAATTGAAGTGTAATTGATCGATTTGTTCTTCTGTGTACGTTCGGCGTTTGACAAAATGAATCGATACAGTCGATAATTGCACACCGATTCTTGCCAATAATAAATCCAAAATTACCAATTTTAAGAATAATTCACGAATTGAGGGGTATAATGTTAAATAAGGGTCAAATCTACAGAGAAATAACGGATTTTCAAGAGATCATTTGAAATTCGCTCAAATCGGACGATGAATTGAGGTGAGAAGTTAGGGAAAATGATAGACTTGGAAAGAGCACTCAAAGAAGAATCCACGGATTCAAGAATCACTCGATTTGGATCAAGATTCGCGAAGAAATTGATGAATGAATCAGAGAGAAATTTTCGAACGCGAGTTTAGGAGAAATCCAAAATTAAAGACTAAATTAAACTAAATTACGATCCTAAATTACAAATTGATGATACATGACGAAAGGTTAGAGGGAAAACACGTAATCTAACTCGAGATAGCGATAGAAATGATCCAATTAATCACCGGATTGAAGGCTTTTCATTCCGCGATTTCGAAAATGATCGTCGGTGTTCAAGAGACGAATTTTTCTTAATCGATCGACGAAATCTCACTTTCAACATCTCCGTGGACACGGAGATGAGTCTAGAAGTGGTTAGAAGTGAGAGATTCAAGGATGGAAGTGTCTAGATAGATTAATTTAGCGAAATCATCTAAGAATACATCAAAAATGTCGAAGAACATCTCAATTTATTATGATTTTAGGCGTAACCGTCTGATCGGGCGTTTCCTCTTTGATCAACGGCTCTGATTGATCGCATTAATGTTAATCGTTACCGTTAAGTCGCAGTCGTTGGATCGCCGATGAGATCGGACGATCTAGATTATGCCACGTCACTTGCACGCTATTAATAAATCAAAAAATTGATTTTAAATTAGAAAAATCAATTTTTAATTCCACAAAATACTTAGAAGTTTTTAAAAAAATTCAGAAAAATTCAGAGAATTCAGAAAAAATCCCTTAAAATTCATAAATTCATAACTTTCAAAATACAACTCCAAATTAATCCAGATTTTTTCATTGGATCAGAAATTCAATTATCTATCATTATGAAAAGCCAAAATATTTAAATAAAAATTGAATAAATTATTATTTAAAAAATACAATGATTTCTTCTTGAAAAACAAAACTTTAGAAAAATAAATGAGTCTATATAAAAATTTTCTCTTATGATTTATCATTAAAAACCTAATTATAATCTCAAATTTAGATGGGAATAATCTATTCTGAAATTTATTCTTAATTATGTATAATTATCCCTAATTTAGTGCATTTTGAAATTATAACTTAAAATTGCATAAAATGATAGAAATGCACTCAAAGTATGATAACATGCATTCAAATGGAATGTTTTATGCCTTAATTTGTATTAATAATCATGTCTTTTGCGTGTTAAGATTGCATGTTATCAGCTTTCAAGGGAAGAATTAGATCAAATCTTGCAATGATTCAGTGATCAATCCTGCCTCAATCCGATCGGAATTGAGTCTAGGATGCAAGGGGATCATGAAGAACTCAAGATTTTTCCCAAAAACCGCTTAATTTCTTCATGATTCAATCAAGAGTTGAGTTACAAAGAGGAAGAACATCGTTTTATAGGAGAAATCACCGTGAAAATCGTGGACCGTCTGATTCGGTGAAGACGAATCGACGGCCATGATCGCGCGATTAGCATGGGCCACGATCCCACGATCCAGCAAAAATCGCATGTCCGATCTTCCTCAAAAGATCTTGATGCATCCACTTGTCACCCCCACGATCGTCAAAAGCACGATTTCATCTAGAGCATTCGATGTCACTTAAATCGTGATTTAAAGCACGTGTTCAAATGGTGATCCGTTGGACTGAGATCCATTCGATTAACGTGCGATCTTCAGTGTGCTTTTGATCCAACGCGTGTCCATGCTGCCACGTGTCCTTCATTTTTAGAAATTAAAGGGAACATAGTCCCACACGGAGAGGATTAGTGGCAAGAGACGGGAATAAAAGGGATAACTCCCTTAAGGGTTTGCATCGCCCTATTGGGCCAAATACGCCCCAATACTATAACCTGGGGCCACCAACTCGTGGGCCCATCAATTTGCCATCTCAGTAACTATTCATGCCACGTAGGCGTCCACGTGGGCTCACGTGGCCCCGCCACGTGTCCCCGCCACGTGTGTATTCACGCCAGAAATTAATATCTTCAAAAATATAACTCCTTTTTTACTCAAATTTTATCCATTGGCTCACAAAATTTATTCATTTTTTTGAATATCATGCAATCTAAAATATAAATTAAAAGAAGAATAAATAATGAATTCAAAAATATTAATAAGTGAACCCTATCATCCACTCATTTTCTTTAATTCCTCTATCATCTTCTTCTTCTCTTTCTTCTTTTCTTCATCTTTACCAAAGACAAAATAAAAATCACTAAAAGGTGGTTAATTTGATTTGTTTGATCTTATAAAAGGTCATAAATCATTAAAGCACATAATTAACCCTAAATTATGCAAAAAAATATGAACTCTAATAAAATGGCGTACCAATGGAGAAAATTCATGAAAACTATGATAATATGCATCGTAATTACATAAAATAGGCATGAATATTAGTTAAATAAGATAAGAATTTATTTTTTTAGTTATATATGCATGTTATCAGTCCACCACTTCACTTTTCAAGTAAGCATGACTAAATAAACAACTCTTGATTCCAGTGTGTATCATGACTCAATTATTTTGTGTGATTCGTTGTGGATTACAACACTTGTTGAGTCAAAACGATCCTTGGTGAATTAGGACACAGAGTGATTCAATGAGATTTGGCGTGGATTAGGGCTATTTGTGACTTGGTGTGATTCATTTTGGGATGAGTGTTAATGAGTCAAGTTAAGTGGGGGACTTTGTGAGTAACCCAATTCCTTTGTGGATTATTTTGGATCTTAAACTTGTTCATGTGTCATGATCCTTTGTGAGTCAAGACTTGTTCTTTAGTCATGCTTACTTGTGAGGCTAAGTTTGTGGTTTTCGGATCCACAATTCAAGAGATCCATAATTTCTTGCATTCTAGAATTGAAAAGTGATGTGATTAAGAAGATCTCAAAGACCTTTCTAGTGAATCCAAAGCAACATAAATTGGAGATGAATTGAGGGAAAATCCATCATATTTAATTTCTTCTCCTTGTCATCATGGAAGCACAAGATCTCTCTTGTTTGATCTTGTATTTGTGACGAGATTAGTTTCATTGGATTTGAAAGACTTGTAAACTATTGCTGAGGGACATAAAGCGTGCAATATTGAATTAGAGCCATTGTTTTTGTGTTTTTTTCAGAGATTTGTAAGTGTGTAATATTGAATTAGAGCCATTGTCTTCAAAGGTGATTGAGTGGTTAAGGTGGGATCATCCGCTCTTGGTATATGAGGAGAACGACTCAAGGAATGAGATGCGCTTAAATCCTTGGCCAGGTAGTGGAAATATTAGAGAAGTTGTTCTCAATGATTTCCTACTTGCATCATTACTAAAGTGAGTGACCGATTAGGGTCTGACAAATTAACGATACCCTAAGTCATTCATGAGTCTCGTGAGGATGAAGGATTATACGTACACGCTAACCAATGACGACAGGGTTCCATGAAAGAGTTCTAATATACTCCATATCTCTCAGAGCACATGGTGTAGCTTGGCACCCACCGGGATGGCTGATAACATGCTAATTAGACATGATAATACATGATTATTAATGCATATTGAGGCATAAAAGATTTCATTCTTATAAGTGTTATAATATTTATGAGTGTTTATCTATCATTCTATGAAAATTTCACTATAATCTTAAAATACATTAATTTAGGGATTAATTGTGATGAATTGAAGATTAATAATTTCATAACCCATCTTTACTTGAGATTATAAGTAGTTTTTAAAGTTAAATAATAAGAGAAATCATTTTATATATGACAAAAGCGTTTTATGCGGTCAATAAAATACACAAACGTCAGTCAAAAAAAAATTATAATTCCGAGCTCACAATAACACAGATAGAAAATCAAGTATAGTGTAAATATCGAGTCGATCCACAGAGAACACGGTTGACTTTGATCGCAGAGTTGACTTGGTCAAATTTAGGTTTAATTAGCATTTTATAAGAAGTGAAAATGATATTTTATTAATGGTAGTGATATAAAAATACTAAATAAGATATTTTAAGAATGAAGAAACTGATTTTATAAAGAAATGTCAAAAGTATGGGTCAAAGTGTTGACTTTGACCAATAGTTGACTTTCTATAAAATCAAGAATAAAAAGAGCTTAAAATATTATGAAAATTATATATTCATTAAACTAGGGAGAAAATGGAAATTTTGTGATATATCATTCATATTTTTCGACAAGATTTGGATTTATTATGAATTATTGAAAATCAAAGATTAGAAAAATCTCGAAATGAACACTTCAGTGTAAATCTTCAAATTGACTAACCAAATGATATCCAAATCTTGAAAATTCATATATGAATAGAAATTCTAATAACTAGAGGATTCTAAAGAGACCAAAATTGTCCAATTTCACATTGTCTTTTGAAAGTAATTGATCCCGCAAGTCAAATGCCCAAATTTGGATTGAAAATGAATAGTCGATAGTCAAATATCAAATTGAAGGGCCAAATGATGATGAAAATTTTACAATTTTGTTATCCACAGAAATTTGATGAAACGAGGAATCCAATGAAACCAAAAATCAAACGATTTGGTCTAAAAATGAGGGAGAAATATGAAACCTAATTTGGGCGAAAAATGAAAAAACAATTCGACTTACATGATGAAATTAACTAACTAAATCTAATCTAAATAACAATTTTTTTGCAAAGGTAAATGATCGATTCATACTACTAACCCAATTTGCCGGGAAGATTGGGCTCCAAATCGCGTTGATTGTAGTGTAATTTGATCAATTTCTTCCTCGGCATACGTTCGGAGTGCAAGGAGAGAATTCGATCAAATCATGCAACGATTCATGATCAATCCCGCCTTGATTGGATCGCAATCAAGTCTAGAACGCGGGGGATCACGAAGAACTCAAGATTTTGCTCCAAAATTTCTTTATCTCTTCACGATTCAATCAAGAGTTACTTAAAAGAAGAGAATACATTATATTTTAAAGGAAATTTTACGCGAAGAATGCGGGCCGTTTGATCCGGTGAAAGCGATCGGACGGCCATGATTTCATGAAATCCGTGGGCCACGATCCCCCATCCGATCTTCATCGATGCGTCATGGTGAGTCCACGTGTCACCCCACGATTAATTGGGTAACCGATTAATTGCGACCGTTCGATTTCATTAATGAAATCGACGGATCACATTATCCACGTGCGTTGATGAAGATCCGGTGAACTCTGAGTCCACGCGATTGGCGTGTCTTGATTGACACGATTGATCTGATGCGTCATGCTTCACCACGTGTCCTGCAAACTTAAGAAACAGATTAGTCCCACATCGGAGAAATAGCAGAAAACGTGCGTATAATAGGTGGGGCGCTCTAACGCATTTGCGTTACCGCGCCAATACTATAACCTGGGCCCACTATACCCATGGGCCCATCACACTCCATCTTGTCACTTATGCCATGCAGGCACCACCCAGGCGTCCGCGAGGGCTCGCGTGGTCCCGCCACGTGTCTGCCATGTGTCACATGTCCGCGCCATGCAAGCATTCGCATGGGCTCGCGTGGCTCTGCCACGTGTTCCACGCTGCGCCACATCAGCTCCGCGTGTCCTGCACGCAAATAAACCACCTTTTTTGCAATTTTAAATAAGGAAATAACTCCTAAAAATTCTAAAAAAATCAAAATAAATTTCAGAAAAATCTAGAAAATTCAAAAATTAATATCTTCAAAAATATAACTCCTTTTTGACTCAAATTTTCTCCATTGGATCACAAATTTCTTCATCTTTAATATCATTCCATCTAAAAAATAGAAACTAAAAGAAGAATATAAGATGAATTCAAAATAAACATAGATAATCTCTTAAGAAGTCTATTTTATATCATCTCAACATTCTCTAATTAAAATTAATTCTTCTAATCATCTACTAAAGTCAAAGTAAATCAAGGAAAGTAATTAATTTCTATTTATCGAATCTTTGCAAAATATTAAACATCCTTAAAGCACATAATTAACCCTAAGTAATGCATAAATATGAACTTTAGTAAAATGGCATACCAATGGAGAAAATTCATAAAAACTATGATAACATGCATCATAATTACATAAAATAAGCATGAATATTAGTTAAATAAGATAAGAATTTAAGTTAAATATGCATGTTATCAATATACATTCATTTTTATTTTCTAAAGCTTTAAAATCTTAAACAAATAAACATATATTTTTGAATTAGAAATTAAATCTCTTTGTTAGTTTATTAAATTTGATTGTTTTAGAATGATAGATAATTAAATTTCTGATCTAATGAAAGAAATTTAAATTAATTTGGAGTTATATTTTGATATTTATGAATTTTCTAATTTTCAGAGATTTTTTGGATTTTTTTAACTTTTCTGAATTTTAAATGAATTTCTAAGGATTTTCCAGAATTAAAAATCAATTTTTCTAATTTAAATCGAGTTTCTCAGATTATTTTAAGTGCGCAGGTGACGTGGCGTGATCTAGATCGTCCGATCGTATCGCGATTTACTGGTTAAGGCGGGGAGGTGACGTGGCAGCCTGAGGAGCGTCCGACCGCACGAGGATTTAAAGTTGTTGATCTTCACTTAAGTGAAGGGGGTACGTGGCTATATCGGATTCACCTGATTGCATTTTAATATTAACACTTTATCAAGAGGAGTTATAGCGGTCGAGATTAAACCCATGAAAAAGCGTATCAAGAGCATCCGATCGCGATCCAACAGCGAGCGTTTTGATGCGTTTTATAACGCATGCGACATGGCTCCATCTTGGCGGTCGATCGATGATCCAACAGCTGCGACTTAACGGTAATGATTTGCATCCGATGTGTTTCATCAGAGCCGTTGATCGCAGATTTAATGAAGATTGGACGGTTACGCCTAAATCGCCCTATAAATTGAGATGGTCTTCGAGATTGTAAAGCATTCGAGAGCAATTTGAGTAAATCAAACTGTTTAGACACCTAATCTCTTGATCTCAAATTTGAGAGCAATTGCATCCACTGAGTGCTTAAGATCAAGATTTTCGACAATCGACGAGGAAGAAATCAACGCTTGAACTCCACGAATAGCGATTTCTGAATTTTGATGAATAACCTTGATTCTGGCGATTAATTGGATCAATTCGATCTCAATTGTGGGTTAGGGATCGCGTTTCATCCTAATCTATCTTCGTTTAGCATTGAATTTCATTTTAGAATCGTAATTTGAGTTAATTTAGTTCTTATTTTTGGTAATTTCATGATTTTATTTTCTTAAAAATCCTCTCTGTTCAATCTTCGATTTATGTGCGAAATCAAAGTCAAATTCATTGATTTTTTTTATTCCATGGATTCATCTTTCAGTCCTCTTTCATAAAATATCACTTTGTCTAATTTCTATTATCGATTCATTGTCCGATTTGATCAAATTCGAAGAGATCATAGAAAATTTTCCCTATTTCCCTGTGGATTCGACACGTATTTACCTTTATACCCCTCAATTCGTGAATTATTTCTTAAAATTGGTAAGTTTGGACTTTATTTTGACCCTTGACCGTGTGTTTTCAACGACCACTCGTTCTCGAGCCGTCATTGGCGACTAAACCTGTCGATTGGGTTGAATCGATCCTTAGTCAATTAATCGATATGTTGATATAGATTAATTGATAAGGAAGACAAATAAGTGTTATTGGGTTGATAGAGTCATTAACGGGTGAGAAATATGGACCTAGAGGGTCACACACGTATCGATTAATGGACGTCAATAGATATAGACATAATAATAAGGGCTTTTTGTGAAAATTTCACATTCCTAAAGTCTATAAATAGGGGGAGAATGACCATAATTGAGGTGCACATGCAAGTCTAGTTGAACTTCTCCTCTCTCTTCTCTTCCTCTCATGGTGACGAGTGTTTAAGAGGAGATCCGACCGTCTGGAGAATGTGTGGATACCACTAGAGGCTAGACGCTTGGACGGTTGAAGAACTCTTTCAAAGGATCCATGTAAGTATGAATTTTATTATATAATAGATGATAGGATCATCTAGAATGGATGATGAGATCATCTATTCTTGGATGCTTCAACTTTGTTGAATGTTTTGATTCTACATCTTTCGCTGCAATCATTGTTTTTGGTTGAAAACTTGGAGAGCTTATCGAGCTAGGTTGTGCTCTTGATAAACTTTCCAACGAGCCCGAGAATGTGCAAAACGGACAAGAAACGAAGGAGCTATGGAAATTCCATTGATGGTCATCACAAGGAGAAGGACAAGCTCGACCTGATTTGATGGAGGTGCCATTTTTTAGGATACATGGCACCCATGCATAGCCATATTCCCTAGAGGTGACATGTGTATGGAAACATGGCACCCATGCATGGCCATGGCCGCTTGAGGTGCCATATGGAGCACACATGGCCACCATGCATGTGTATGACCCCTTGGTTGTGACATGTGGTGAGACACGTGTCAGCCATGCATGGACATAATTTTATGTGATGACATGTGGTGGGACACATGTCAACCATGCATGGACATAACCCTTAGAGGTGACATGTGTTAGGACACATGTCAACCATGCATGGACATAACCCTTAGAGGTGACATGTGGCAGGACACATGTCATCCAATGCATAGTCATTACCTTAAGAAGTGTAATCTGTATGACACATGGCAGCCATGCATGGATATGGATTATAGTGATGACACATGGCAGAACACATGTCATCCATGCATAGTCATTACCCTATGAGGTGCCATGTGTATGACACATGGCAGACATGCATGGGCATGGATTATAAAAATGACACATGGCAAGACAAGGTAAAGCCATGTGGCAACATCAAGTAAAGCCATGTGCCGACACCGGTAAAGCCATGTGGTGACAACGGGTAAAGCCATGTGGTGACAACGGGTAAAGCCATGTGGAGACACCAGGTAAAGCCACGTGGTGACACCAAGTAAAGCCATGTGGCGATACTAGTAAGTCCATGTGGCGCCCATCCAGGAACGCCATGTGGTGCCACAGGCACGCCATGTGGCACCACCTGGGAATGCCATGTGACACCACCCGAGAATGTCATGTGGCGCCACCTAGGAAAGCCATGTGGCACCCTTGATGACGCCATGTGGCAACACTTGGCAAGCCCACATGGTAGGGAAATATAAAGAGTTATATTTTAGAATTTTGAATTGAATAATTCAAATTCATGAAATTCTTACAATCATTTTAAAGTGTTTATATGATTACTTCCTTAGTTTTAAGCACAATAGTCATGTTTAATTTGAAAAATATTAATATGATTAAGTTCTGCAATGAATTAGATTTATTTATTTAAATATTTGTGTTGTTATATCAAGAATCTAGAAGGTCCTAGAGTAGGATCCCCTAGCTTTGTTTGATTGATAACATATTACATATAACATGTATGAGATACATGTATAGGATTATTATGATAATCATAGTACCTCAGTAAGAAAGTTCAAAAGAAGCATGGTGATGCTTCAGGTATGTATATGATAGATACTTACTTGTCGTATAGAGATTCTACTTCTTGTGTATTAGATACTGGATGTGTAACTCATGTATGCAATGGTTTGCTGAAATAGACAAGTAAGAGAAAGTTGAACAAAGGTGAAGTTGAACTTAGGATGGGAAATGACACAAGAGTTCTTGTTGTCGCCTTGGGGTCTGTGAACCTCAAGCTACCATCCGGAGATTTTTTTTTAGAAGAATGTTATTATGTTCCTTGTATAGTTAAGAACATCATTTCAGTGTCTTGTTTAGACAAGATGTGTTATCTGTTGACTTTTAAGAACAAATGGTGTTCTATTTACTTTGGAAGTAAATTGGTAGCTACGAAAACTTTGGTCAATGGCTTATATATGATTGATGTTTCTTCTTATAATCTCCAAGTTAATATTGCTCTTAAGAAGAGTAAACAAAGTGTGAATGAGTCCTACCTCTGGCATTGCAAACTTGGGTATGTTGGCGATGGAAGATTACATAAGTTGTATAGAGATGCATACTCAGGTGCTTTTGATTATGAATTATTTGTTACCTGTGAATCTTGCATCATGGGTAAATTACCCAAATCTCCATTCTCCGGATATGGAGAATGTGACAAGGGCATCTTGGAGCCAATCCATTCTAATGTATGTGGTCCAATGCATGTCCAAGCAAGAGGAGGCAACTATTATTTCATTACTATTACCGATGATTTTTCAAGGTTTGGATGGGTATATGATGAGACGAAACCGCGAGGTCGTCGATTTCACACGGTCTCGTGTCAAAAATAAAACCAAACTTAAAAACTTCATGAAAATTATTCGAATTGAGGGGTATAATGGTAAATAAGGGTCGAATCCACAGGGAAATAAGGTATTTTTGAGATATCTTTTGGAATTTTGATCAAAGTGGACGATGAATTGAGGTGAGAAATTAGGAAAAATGGTAGATTTAGAAAGATAAATTAGGAATTTGATCAAAGACGTATCCACGGAATCAAAAATCACTCAATTTGGATTAGTAATCGCGGAGAAATCAAAGAGTGAAGTGGGATGAAATTTTCAAAAATCGTAAGAACATAAACAAAAATTAAAGACTAAATTAAGCTAAATTACGATCCTAAATTACAAATTGATGATACATGAGGATAGATTAGAGGGAAAACACGATTTCTATCATGAGATAACGATCAAAACAATCCAATTGATCGCCGGATCGACGACTATTCATTCTGAAATTTTGAACGCGAGCATCGGTGTTCAAGAGATGAATTCTCCTTGATCAATCGATGAAATCTCACTTTTAATTACTCTGTGGACGCGGAATCGAGTATAGAAGAGATTAGAAGTGAGAAATTCAAGGATGGAGGGGTGTAGATAGATCAATTTGATGAATAAATCCGAGAATATCTTACAAAATTGAAGAACGCCTCAATTTATAGGCGAATTGGGCGTAACCGTCCGATGGATGCATTTAATCCTCATCAACGGTCCGAATTAAACGCATCAAGATGAACCGTTATGAATACTGCTGGGATCTGAGGCTCGAAAAGCTTTCCAAATATTTTTCCAAGATAATGATTGCAGCGGAAGGTGTTGAATCAAAACATTCAACATCGTTGAAGCACCAAGAATAGATGATCTCATAATCCATTCTAGGTGATCCTATCATCTAGTATATAATAAAATTCATACTTACTTGGATCATTTGAAAGAGTTCTTCAACCGCTCAAGCGTCCCGGTCTCTAGCGGTATCCACACGCTCTCCGACGATCGGATCTCCTTCTTTGAACACTCGTCACCACGAGAGGAAGAGAAGAGGGAGGAGAAGTTCCACTAGGCTTGCATGGGCACCTCTATTATGGTCGTTCTCCCCCTATTTATAGACTTTGGGAATGTGAACTTTTCACAAAAACCCTTATTATTATGTCTATATCCACCGACGTCCATTGACCTTATGTGTGTGACCCTCTAGGTCCATATATCTCGCTAGTTAATGACTCTATCAACCCAATAACACTTATTGGTCCTTCTTATCAATTAACTATATCAACATATAGATTAATTGAATAAGGATCGATTTAACCCAATCGACAAAGTTGAGTCGCCAGCCCGTGGGTGCCAAGCTACACCACGTGCTCTAGGAGATATGGAGTATATTAGAACTCTTTCATGGAACCCTACCGTCATTGGTTACCGTGTACGTATAATCCTTCATCCACACGAGACTCATGAATGACTTAGGGTATAGTTAATTGTCAAACCCTAATCCGTCACTCAATTTAGTACTGATGTGAGTAGGAAATCATTGAGAACAACTTCTCTAATATTTCCGCTACCTTGGCCAAGGATTTAACCGCATCTCATTCGTTGAGTCGATCTCCTCATATACCGAGGGTGGATGATCCCATCTTGACCACATGACGTGACGAGACCGCGAGGTCGTCGATTTCACACGGTCTCGTGTCAAAAATAATTCCAAACTTACCAATTTTGAGGAATTAAGAGAGAATTGAGGGGTACAATGGTAAATATGGGTCGAATCCACACGGAATTTAGGTATTTTTGAGATATCTTTTGGAATTTGGTCAAATTGGATGATTAATTGAGGTGAGAAATTAGGGAAAATGGTGGATTTAGAAAGATAACTTCAAAACGAATCCACGGAATCAAGAATCGTTGAATTTGGACTTGATTTCGCGGAGAAATCGAAATTTGAAGTGGAGAGAAATTTTCGGACGTTAAAAATCGTGATTTAAGCTAAATTTTATGAAATTGAAATCTAAAACCTAATCTAAACGAAAATCAAAGATAATAGGAGGATAATTGAGGTAAAAACCGCTTCCACTAAACCCGTTTAGCGATCAAAACGAGGTGATTAAGCCGATTAATCACCGAAAACGCCAAGATCGTCACGCCGAGCTTCAAGCGCGATTTCTCCTCGATTTTTCCACCAAATCTCGACTTCTACCCCTCCATGGATGCGGAATTGAGAGAGGAGGAGGAAGAACTCGAGAAAAACGAGTGAGAGAGGTGTCTAGACAGTCAATTTCATTGAATTCTCACTCGAATACATAGAACGACGAAGAACAAGGCTATTTATGCGAAATTTAGCGTAACCGTCCGATCGAAACGATCGGACGGATGCTATGAAACGTCCACGATGGGCCGTTTCTGAAAAATGTCGTGGCCGTTGGATCGTGATGGACGGCCACGATCAAATCGACCGAAACGCTTATAAGAAACGCTCCGATCGCGCCCGCTTATTCTTGATCCGACGATCGAGATTCTCCCGCTCGGCTTTTAATCCGGACCGTTATAACGCCCGATTTACAGCACGTGTCTTGATCAATCTCCCGTGGTGCGCGCTCCACGCGATCGGCGTGCGTGATGTCGCCACGTCGCGTCAATCACAGCCGTTATAATATCTCTAATTAAGCACGTGTTCTTGATCGCGATCAATGGTCCGAGCTCACGCGATCGACGCGTGAGATCAACGCGCGCCGTCGATCCGACGCCTGTCGTCGCGCCACGTCGCCTGCAAGGTAAGTACGTTATAAAATTAGTCCCACATGGACTTAATTAAAGAACCTGTCGGGTATATAATCGCCGACCGTTTCTATGGGTATGACCCTCCCATATAGGGGAGGACAAAGACCCATTTTATAACTATATAAATTATAAATATATACTATATATACACGCGCCACGTAGGCGCGCTACGTGGTCCGCGTGGCGCTGCCACGTGGCCTTGCGTGCCACGCCGCATCCACGCGGGCCCCGCGTCCCCTTTTTATTATTTTTTTAATATTTTATCGTTTTTAAATAGAAATTTAAATCAGAAAAATCAGGAAAAAAATCCAAAAAAATCCCTAAAAATTGTAAAAAAATCATATCTTTTTAAAAATACAACTCCAAATTAATCCAAATTTCTTTCATTTGATCTGAAATTTAATTATCTATCATTCTAAAAATTCAAAAATATTTAAATAACAAGAGATTTAATTTACATTTCAAAAAAATACATTCATTTTTTTAAAAGATTTTTAACTTTAGAAAATTAAATGAATGTTCATAAAAAAATGATTTCTCTTATTATTTAACTTTAAAAACCATTCATAATCTCAAGTAAAGATGGGTTATAAAAATTATTTTTTTCCTTAATTCATCATAATTAACCCTAATTTAGTGTATTTTTGAGATTATGACATAAATATGCATAGAATGATAGAAATGTACTCAAAGTATGATAACATGCACATAAATGTAATGTTTTATGCCTTAAATTGCATTAATAATCATGTTTTATCATATTAAGATTGCATGTTATCACACCCCCCCAACTTAAATAATTGCTAGTCTCTTAGCAATTTCCTATAGAATCTCCCTAGAAAGTCTTTTCTACTTCTCAATCCTACTACTAGAGAGGTGAAATGTATATAAGTATGATTACTTTTCCTCATAGTGTGGACCATAGTGATCTAGATTCCATTTCTAGGTTGACTTCTTTAGTGCATATTAGGGTAGTGCTCATTGGCTAATGCTCGAGTCTAATTCTCAATTGTGATCGAGGTGAGCATATCTAAGGTTTAATGCTATGGGGATGAAAAGATCCTCACACTCTCATGAGCAGATGTAATCCTTACCCTCTCCATAGATTCATCACTCCTTCCCTCAAAATGGAGGCTACTTAATGTATTAGAATTCCCTTCAACTTTCCTTCCTCCAAAAAAGAGTGCAATTGCAAAGGTATTCCTATCTTTGGATGCAGCGTTTAAGGTGGTTGAAAGAAAATTTAAAGACACTATTTCTAAAGGAATGATGTGGTTAAAAGCAAACATGTGTGTAAACAAAATGGATTAAAAAGCAAAGGTGGTGCCACTTATGATAATTTTAGCTCCCAAATGATGTGGATGGTGATGGATGATAGGGATAGATGGAAATGGTAGAGATGGTGGTGTTGAGAAGAGAAGATATTCCTCCAACTTATTCTCCTTCTTTTCACTTCTTCTATCTCTCTTTTTTTTCTTTTTCTCCTTCCTTTTTCCTTGCCTTTTTCTTTTTCTCTTTTGTTTTGCTTTTGTAACATACTTCAAAATTTCAAAAGAGTTTATATGAAATAAGGATATGGAGGAGTTGTTTCGTGGAGGTTTGAAGAGAGTTTGTAATGTTTGAAGGAATGTGTACATGTGAGAGGAATGTGGAGGAGATGTGATGGATGTGTGAGTCACTTGGGAGTGTGATTTATCATAAGTGAGGTTTAAAACAAAGTGGTGTAACTACTTGACTGATTTGGAAGAGATAAACTAAATGCCTATAAGGAAAAGATAGGTATTTCAAAAATTGATGGATCATTGCACTCTTTTAAGGGAAAGTTCGGTATCGAGGAATTCCCACACTAAGCAGGTTCGGCTGATGTAAGGTAGGGGATAAGAATTTTTCTTGAATTTTCACTCAAAATCTCTCCATTTCAAATCCATAGCACTTCAACCTTCTGATTACTCATTTTTCCTCGGTGCCTTGTTAGATACCCAACCCCAAAAAAGTCCACCATTACGAATATTCCCATGGTTTATCTAGATCACTTGGTTTTATTACTCAAAATGTAATCATATGGGCTATTAGGCCCTCATTTCTACATCTCTAGTAGATAAGATCTCAAGCTTTCAAGACTTCTAAGGTGGAGAAGAGTGGTAAAAATTTAGAAAATAGGAGTTTTTAGAATTTAGATTTTTAAAATTTTTGAAAAATTTTTGAATTTTTCTAAGTCCTCACCCCCCAACTTAAACTCTTCATTGTCCTCAATGAAATTACTATGCTCATGATGAAAGATAGTAATAATAATGATCATGGCATGAAAATGATAATAAAATGTGGTAAGGAGAAAAGGGTTTAGAAAACTCATTTGGGCTTTTTGATGCTTGTTCACGGGATTTCTCGTGAGTGTGCGCCCTTCATAATATAGTTCTTCGCCAATGTATTCATTCTAAGAAAAACTTAAAGGAAAAACACAAAAATGATAACTTTGGGCTGCCTCCCAATAAGCGCTAAGTTTACCGTCTTCGGCCAGACTCGTTTAAGCTCATATTCTCCTAAAATGATGCGATTATTTTGAATAAAAACTTGATGCATGATAAGAAAATTCCTCAAGATTCAAACCATAATTATCCTTGTTATGAATAATAAATCATTATACTCTATGATTTGAAAGTGAAATTTTGATTTTATGCATGAAATTCAAATCATATCATCAGATTAAATTCATTTAATCACAATTTATTGGAGATAATATATTATAGATATATTATATTATATATAAAAATATAGAGATATAAATATATTTTGTTTTCGAGAAAAATTTTCTATCGATAGAGCGGTTGAAATTCAGATCATTTTGAATCTATCATGGCCTAAGTCTACGCAGAGCATGGCTTCGATGCGGCCTAGGACGACGAGAAACTCTAATAACCTTAGTACAACAAGCTTTTTCGTATAGAATCGTGAATTTCAATAAAATAAAAATTTCAACAATGATTTAGAAAATCAAGTCATGCGTGATTCCGTGAGAGCTTGGCCCTCTCAAAACGATACATGTGAGCAATAGACCGTAATCCTTAGAAGAGGGAAAATTACTCAAGATGGCATCGAGTTGAGGATCATTTAAGATAGATTTCATCTTCGGAAGGCATTAAACATGTTTTCTAAATGAATGACATTTCATGAAAATAATTATATACTACTAATTTATCAAATAATGGCAAAGATCATACCTGCGTGTCGGTATCCGTCAGTGTTTATAATTTCTTAACGCGATTTTGAAAAATGATCGCCTGTAGTCCGAATAGAAGGGGTCGAATTCACTTGTTCTCGTCGAATTAAGGATCACGAAGATAGAATTCACTTCGGATCACTCAAATTATGATCGATGCGAGTTAAATTCAAAAAATAAAAGAAGAATCCGATGTTGACCAAGTCAAAATTGACGAATTTTCTCAAAAATATGCCTTAAATTCCCCGACAACGGCGCCATTTGACGTGACGAGACCGCGAGGTCGTCGATTTCACACGGTCTCCTGTCAAAAATAATTCTAAACTTACCAATTTTGAGGAATTAAGAGAGAATTGAGGGGTATAATGGTAAATATGAGTCGAATCCACAGGGAATTTAGGTATTTTCGAGATATCTTTTGGAATTTGGTCAAATTGGACGATGAATTGAGGTGAGAAATTAGGGAAAATGGTGGATTTAGAAAGATAACTTCAAAACGAATCCACGGAATCAAGAATCGTTGAATTTGGACTTGATTTCGCGGAGAAATCGAAATTTGAAGTGGAGAGAAATTTTCGGACGTTAAAAATCGTGATTTAAGCTAAATTTTATGAAATTGAAATCTAAAACCTAATCTAAACGAAAATCAAAGATAATAGGAGGATAATTGAGGTAAAACCGCTTCCACTAAACCCGTTTAGCGATCAAAACGAGGTGATTAAGCCGATTAATCACCGAAAACGTCAAGATCGTCACGCCGAGCTTCAAGCGTCGATTTCTTCCTCGATTTTCCACCAAATCTCGACTTCTACCCCTCCATGGATGCGGAATTGAGAGAGGAGGAGGAAGAACTCGAGAGAAACGAGTGAGAGAGGTGTCTAGACAGTCAATTTCATTGAATTCTCACTCGAATACATAGAACGACGAAAAACAAGGCTATTTATGCGAAATTTGGGCGTAACCGTCTGATCGAAACGATTGGACGGTTACGATGAAACGTCCACGATGGGCCGTTTCTGAAAATGTCGTGGCCGTTGGATCGTGATGGACGGCCACGATTAAATCGACCGAAACGCTTATAAGAAACGCTCTGATCGCGCCCGTTTATTCTTGATCTGACGGTCGAGATTCTCCCGCTGGCTTTTAATCTAGACCGTCATAACGCCTGATTTACAACACGTGTCTTGATCAATCTCCCGTGGTGCGCGCTCCACGCGATCGGCGTGCGTGATGTCGCCACGTCGCGTCAATCACAGCCGTTATAATATCTCTAATTAAGCACGTGTTCTTGATCGCGATCAATGGTCCGAGCTCACGCGATCGACGCGTGAGATCAACGCGCGCCGTCGATCCGACGCCTGTCGTCGCGCCACGTCGCCTGCAAGGTAAGTACGTTATAAAATTAGTCCCACATGGACTTAATTAAAGAACCTGTCGGGTATATAATCGCCGACCGTTTCTATGGGTATGACCCTCCCATATAGGGGAGGACAAAGACCCATTTTATAACTATATAAATTATAAATATATACTATATATACACGCGCCACGTAGGCGCGCTACGTGGGTCCGCGTGGCGCTGCCACGTGGCCTTGCGTGCCACGTCGCATCCACGCGGGCCCCGCGGCCCCCTTTTTTTTATTATTTTTAATATTTTTTTATCGTTTTTAAATAGAAATTTAAATCAGAAAAATCAGGAAAAATCCAAAAAAATCCCTAAAATTGTAAAAATCATATCTTTTAAAATACAACTCCAAATTAATCCAAATTTCTTTCATTTGATCTGAAATTTAATTATCTATCATTCTAAAAATTCAAAATATTTAAATAACAAGAGATTTAATTTACATTTCAAAAATACATTTATTTTTAAAAGATTTTAACTTTAGAAAATTAAATGAATGTTCATAAAAATGATTTCTCTTATTATTTAACTTTAAAAACCATTCATAATCTCAAGTAAAGATGGGTTATAAAATTATTTTTCTTTAATTCATCATAATTAACCCTAATTTAGTGTATTTTGAGATTATGACATAAATATGCATAGAATGATAGAAATGTACTCAAAGTATGATAACATGCACATAAATGTAATGTTTTATGCCTTAAATTGCATTAATAATCATGTTTTATCATATTAAGATTGCATGTTATCACCACACAATCATCTTCGTGGACTTCATGTCGTATCCAATATATGACGTTTTAGATATCCCGTGACTAGGGATTCGTAAGTCATAATCAAAACACGATCATCCATCCACAAGATGTCTTTGGTGTCTCAAGTCAAAGGACCACATACACAATCATGACATGAATCAACCTGATTGACAATTAGGTATATTACCATTCAGGGATTCATACGGATCAATTCAGTGAACTCTTTCTCCAAAAAGCACCCACTATCTATCCTTAGTGTCTCCACACCGATGGATATAGGATCGGCCATACTCATCATATGAGATGGATCAGATAGTGCTATTCTTTCTAGATAATTCGATGTCCTTCTCGAATATCCCACGAATAGGAATGTTTAGAACATATGTTTAAAGACTAGCGATCACTATATTATGATCTCATCATAATTCACTTAGTCATTGCACATGCTCATGGACTTCATTGCAAACATCACACAAGAATGACAATGAATAAATTTCATTTCAACGAATATAAACAAGATTGATGAAAGTGTGATTGGCTTATAGGCCACATAATATCCATCAAATATATCGTGGCTGTTAGATCGCGGATGGACGCTCCGTATGCAGCAGGCGTTTATGCGTTATGAAACGCGTGAAAACGCGTCCGTTGGATCACGATCTGACACTTCGGATGCGTTTGATTGCGTGAAATCTGGACCGTTATAATTCCGCTTTTAAGACACGTGCGCGATTGATGATCTGGTGGACTTTTGGTTCACGTGATCCACGCGTGTCATTCATCGCGCCTTTGATCTGACACCTAGCGTTGATCCACGTAGCCTGCATTTAAAATAAAACGTGGAACATAGTCCCACACGGTAAAAATAAAAGGAAACTCTCGGGTATATAAGGGGCAACGAATAAGTGGGTTAATAATCTGTCTTCCGATAATCGGAAGACTTATGTATATTATAAAACCTATATATTACGATAAATATAAATAGCACCCACGTGTCACCTCTGCGCCACGCAAGCGCTCTCGTGGGCCCACGTGGCTTTGCCACGTGGCCTTGCGTGCCACGTCGCACCCACATGGGACCCACGCGAACATCAACCCCCTTTTTATCATATTTTTAATTGTTTTTAATAGATTTAAATTGAAAATAAATTAGGAAAATTCTAGAAAAATCCCTGAAAATTAGAAAATTCATAACTTTCAAAATACAACTCCAAATTAATCCAGATTTTTTTCATTGGCTCTCAAATTCAATTATCTATCATTATAAAAAGTCAAATTATTTAAATGACAAGAGATTTAATTTTTATCTCAAAAATACATTCATTTCTTTAAGAATTTAACTTTAGAAAATTAAATGAATGTTTATATAAATGATTTCTCTCATTATTTAACTTTAAAAACCACTCATAATCTCAAGTAAAGATAGGTTAAAAATATTTAATCTTTAAGTCATCATAGTTAACCCTAAATTAACGCATTTTTAAATTATAACATAAAATTGTATGAAATGATAGAAATACACTCAAAGTATGATAACATGCATATAAATAGAATGTTTTATGCCTTATTTTGCATTAATAATCATGTTTTATCATGTTAAGATTGCATGTTATCAGCATACCTTATGAGGTATAAGTCTCAAGCCTTTGAAAAATTCACAGTGTTTAAGAATGAAGTAGAAAAACAATCTAGAAAAGGTACCAAGATTCTTTGATCAGATCGAGGAGGTGAATACTTAAGTACAGAGCTCACACACTTCCTAAAGCATAATGGTATCCTTGCTCAGCTAACTGATAACATGATAATAGATGATTATTAATGCATATTAAGGCATAAGAGATTAAATCGCGGAAAACGAATCTGATGCGTCCGATCGTGATCCGATGGCAAGCGTTTCAATGTGTTTTATAATGCGTGGCGACGTGGCTTCATCTCGAGCGTCCGATCACGATCCAACGGCCACGACTTAACGGTAATGATTCGCGATCATAAATTTCAGCAGAGCCGTTGATGCGTTTAATCGGACGATTACGCTCAAATCTCCTATAAATTCAGATGTTCTTTGCATTTGTAAGGCATTCGAGAGCAATTAAATCAAATTCAACTGTTTAGACACCAAATCTCTTAAATCTCTTTATCCCAATCACTTCTAGACTCAATTCTGAGTCCACGGAGTGCTTAAGATCAAGATTTGGATGATCGACAAGGAAAAAATCGACGCTCGAAATCCACGATCGCGATTTTCAGATTTTTTATGAAAAGCCTTGATTACGGCGATTAATTGGATCAATCCGATCGTAATTGATGATTAGGGATCGTGTTTTATCCTAATATATCATCATTTACCATTTAATTTCTGTTTAGAATTGTTAATTTGAGTGATTTTAAGTTTATTTTTGTTAATTTCGTTCTTCCCATTTTTAGAAAATATACCTCTCTTCGATCTTCGATTTCTCCACGAAATCAAAGTCAAATTCGATGATTTTTGACTTCGTGGAATTGTCTTGAAGTTATCTTTCATAAAATACCATTTTCCCCAATTTCTATCATCGATTCATTGTCTGATTTGATCAAATTCAAAGAGATCATCAGAAATATCCCTAATCATCTGTGGATTCGACCCATATTTACCATTATACCCCTTAATTCGAGTTATTTTCATTAAATTGGTAAGTTTGGACTTTATTTTGACACGAATCGGTGTGTAATTGACGACTACATTGATTCGATCCGTCACTAACTCCTCCCTATACTCCTTAAATGAATGGTGTATAAGAGAGACAAAATCAGACCTTGTTGGACGTGGTACGATCTATGATGAGCTTCTCAAAATTACCAATCTTCCTTTGGGGATATGCGCTTGAAACTGCAGCGCGTGTTCTTAATGTCTTGCCCAATGATAACATGCTAATCAGACATCATAATACATGATTATTAATGCATATTAAGGCATAAAAGATTTCATTCCTATGCATGTTATCATATTTATGAGTGTTTATCTATCATTCTATGAAAAAATCATTATAATCACAAAATACTTTAAATTTAGCGTTAATTATGATGAATTAAAGATAAACAATTTTATAAACTATCTTTATTTGAGATTATAAGTAGTTTTTAAAGTTAAATAATGATAGAAATGATTTTTATAAACATTCATTTAATTTTCTAAAGTTTAAATCTTAAAG
Organism: Lemna minuta; assembly: GCA_024174645.1. NCBI lineage: Eukaryota > Viridiplantae > Streptophyta > Magnoliopsida > Alismatales > Araceae > Lemna > Lemna minuta. The sequence goes on from CM044116.1 coordinate 7,382,097, forward strand.
AAATGAATGTATTTCTGAAATATAAATTAAATCTCTTGTTATTTATTAAATTTGACTTTTTAGAATGATAGATAATTAAATATCTGATCAAATGAAAAAAGTTTGGATTAATTTGGAGTTATATTTTGAAAGTTATAAATTTTCTAATTTTTAGGGATTTTTCCTGATTTCTTTTGATTTTTTTTGAGTTTTTAATGAATTTCTAAGGATTTTTTCGGAATTAAAAATCAATTTTTCTAATTTAAAATCAAAATTTCAGATTATGTAAAGCGCGTAGGTGATGTGGCGCAATCTGGAGCGTCCGATTGATTACGATCGATGATCAAGAGCGCGATGCGACGTGGCGCATCGTAGAACGTCCAATCGCACGTGAAATAAGAGCCGTTTATTTTCACTTAAGTGAGGGGGGTTACGTGGTGAGATCAGACTCACCGGATCCATGTTAATCTCGATCGTTGATCGTGAAGAGTTATAACAGTCGACATTAAATCGATGGAAAATGCATCTGATGCGTCCGATCGCGATCCAACGCCGTCCTTTTTATGCGTTTTATGACGCATGTGACGTGGCTTCATCTGTTATGTCTAATAGCGATCCAACGGCCATGACTTAACAGTAACGATTCGTATTGATGCATTTCATCAGAGCCGTTGATGCGTTTCATCATACGGTTACACCCAAATTGCCTATAAATTGAGATGTTCTTCGAGATTATAAAGCATTCGAGAGCAATTCGACTTAATCGAACTATTTACACACCAAATCTCTTAAATCTCTTTATCCCAATTGCTTCTAGACTCATTTCCACATCCGAGGAGCGCTTAAGATCAAGATTTTGACGATCGAGGAGGAAGAAATCGACGCTTAAACTCCACGAATCACGATTTTCATATTTTTCCTGAATAGCCTTGATTCCTGCAATTAATTGGATCAATTCGATCGCAATTGTGGGTTAGGGATCGTGTTTTATCCTAATCTATCTTTGTTTAGAATTTAATTTTGTTTTAGAACCGTTAATTAGTTTAATTTTAGTCTTAATTTCGATAATTTTGTTCTTACGATTTTCGGAAATTTTATATCTCTTCAATCTTCAATTTCTCCGCGAAATCAAAGTCTAATTCATTGATTTTTGATTTTGTGGATTCGTCTTCAAGTCCTCTTTCGTAAAATACCATTTTCCCCAATTTCTATCACCGATTAATCGTCCGATTTGATCAAATTCGAAGAGATCATCAAGAATTTCTATAATTCCCTATGGATTTGACCCATATTGACCATTATACCCCTCAATTCAAATTAATTTCATAAAATTAGTAAGTTTGGACTTTATTTTGACATGAGACCGTATGTTTTCAATGACCTCACGGTCTCGCTTGGTCACCTAGCAAATCTATAACTTCAACACCATATGAGATATGGAGAGGGAAGAAAGCCAAACTTCTCATACTTTAGGGTATGGGGTTGTCCTGCACATGTAAAGAAACATGAAACAGATAAGCTAGAGTCGAGGACTGAGTTATGTAGATTTGTGGGATATCCAAAAGACACATTTGGATACTACTTTTACCGCCTTGAAGAACAATCTATATTTATTGCGAAAAGGGTCATCTTCTTGGAAGATGAATATCTCTTGTGAAGGGATACTGGGAGTAAAGTAGTTTTGGAAGAAGTTCCAGATCCAAACACAATTTCTATTTCATCACAGTGAGAACTCAATTCTTGAACAAGTTCAAGTTCACTCGACAAGTACCGCGTAGGTCTGAAAGAGTACCAAGACAACCAGATCGGTATGTGGGACATATCATCAGCGATAATGATCATACTCTTCAGCTTAAGGATAATGATCCTTTGACCTATAATGATGCGGTAAATGATTTCAACTCTAGAAGATGACGAGAAGCGATGGATTCTAAGATCCAGTCTATGCATCAGAACCAAGTATGATACTCGGTCGACCCTCCCGAGGGTATTGTACCAATTTGGTGTAAGTGGATCTTCAAAAAGAAGATTGGTGCAAATGGACAAGTTGACATATTTCAAAGCAAGGTTGATGGCAAAAGGTTATAGTTGATTATGATGAAACATTTGCACCGGTTGCCAAGATAAAGTCAATAAGGATTCTTCTCATCATAGCTGCAAATTATGAGATCTGGTAGATGGATGTAAAAACTGCTTTCCTCAATGGAAACCTTGAGGAAGAAGTGTATATGATACAACCTGAGGGTTATACATCCCAAGAGTTTCCAAACAAGGTGTGCCGATTGCAAAAGGTCCATTTATGGATTGAAGCAAGCATCTAGAAGTTGGAATATGAGATTTGATGATGCAATTAGATCTTATGAATTCATAAATTAATGAAGATAAGTCGTGTGTGTACAAGAAAATCAGTGGGAGTATAATTATTTTTGTAGTTATTTATGTAGATGACATCCTACTCATTGGGAATGATATAGGTATGTTATCATCAGTGAAGGCATGACTGTCAAAGGACTTCTCTATGAAGGATTTTGGAGAGGCAACCTATATGTTGGGAATACTTATCTATAGAGATAGATCAAAGAACTTGTTCGGATTGTCTCAATCAATGTACATAGACACCATTGTCAAAAGGTTTGGCATGCAGGACTCCAAGAAAGGTTTCATACCGATGAGACATGAAGTTCAAATATCTAAGGAGCAATCACCTAAGACTCCTGAAGATAAAGCGTTAATGGAAAGGATCACCTATGCATCAGCGATTGGATCCATAATGTACGCTATGATATGTACAAGGCCATATGTAGCATATGCTCTAAGTGTTACGAACAGATTTCAAGCAGATCCGGTGAGAAACAACTGGGAAGCCGTGAAGTGTATCCTTAAATACTTGAGAAGGACTAAGGATTTGTTTCTGGTTTATACGAATTCGAGTTTTCAGTCAGATCCAGATGATAGTAAATCTACTTCTAGATTCATGTTCACTTTGAACGGAGGTGCATTCTCTTGGAAGAGTTCAAAGCAAACCACTACTACAGACTCAAGAACAGAGGCTGAATACATTGCCACAAGTGATTTCTCCAAAGAAGCACTTTGGTTAAAGAAGTTCATCACAAACCTTGATGTCATTCCCTCGATCTTGGATCCTATTCCCGTGTTGTGTAACAACAATGGTGCAATCGCACAAGCGAAGGAGCCAAGGTCTCATCGAAGGTCAAAGCACATTTTGAGGCGCTTTCACTAGATCACGAAGATCATCGCCAGAGGAGATGTACTAATGGAAAGAGTTTCATCGACCGACAATGTTACAGATCCATTGTATATGCATGGGTTTAATGTATAAATGTGATTGGCTTTAGTCCAAGTGGGAGATTGATGAATATTATGTGTCCTACAAGCCAATCACACTTTCATCTTTTCTTTTTATTCATTGTCATTCTTGTGTGATGTTTGTAATGAAGTCCATGAACATATGCAATGATCAAGTGAATTATGATGAGATTATAATACAGTGCTCGCTGGTCTTTAAACATATGTTCTAAATATTCATATTAATGGGATATTCGAGAAGGACATCGAATTATCCGGAAAGAATAACACTATCTGATCTGACTCATATGATGAGTATGGCTGATCCTGTGGCCATCGGTGTTGAGACACCAAGGATAGATAGTGGGTGCTCTTTGGAGAAAGAGTTCACTGAATTGATCCGTATGAATCCCTAAATGGTATTATGCCAACTTGTCAATCAGGTTGATTTCATGTCACGATTGTGTACGTGGTCCTTTGACCTGAGACACCAAAGACATCTTGTGGATGGATGATCGTGTTTTGACTATGACTTACTGAATCCCTAGCCACGGGATCTCCAAAACGTTATAGATTAGATACGACATGAAGTCCTCGAAGGTGATTGAGTGGTTAAGATGGGATCATCTGCCCTTGGTATATGAGGAGATCGACTCAAGGAATGAGATGCGCTTAAATCCTTGGCCAAGGTAGTGGAAATATTAGAGAAGTTGATCTCAATGATTTCCTACTCGCATCAGTACTAAATTGAGTGACCATCTACATTACTTATAAAGTGCACGATATGACGAAATCTTGACGGTCCATCTGCAATCCAATGGCCACGACATAACCGTAACGATTCGCATTCATGTGTTTCATTAGATCCATTGATCGAAGATTAAACGCTTCATCCGTGAGTTACACCCAAATTTGTCCTATAAATTGAGATGTTCTTCCACATTATAAATCATTCTTGGGTTCTTCGAGTAATCGGACTGTCTAGGCATCAAATCCCTTGAATCTCTTGCTTTCAATCGCTTCCGCATCCACAGAGTGTTTGAAAGTGAGATTTTGTTGAGAGAATAAGAAGAAATCGACTCTTGAATGCCAACTATCTTTTTCAAATTCGTGAATGAAAAAGCCTTTGATCCGGCAATAAATTGGATCAATTTGAGCGCTATCTAGGTTTAGAATTCGAGTTTTTGTCCTAATATTTCTTCTTATAAGATTAGATTTTAATTTCAAATCATAGATCTAGTCAATTTCAATTTCATAGATTCTTGGTTTATTTTTTGCGAGCATCATGGGTTAGGGTCAGGGTCATACAAAAACAAACCCATTTCCAGAGGCACTCATAGAACAAGCAAGTACATTACTTGTCAAAATCAACTCCTACATGGAGATAGAAATCTAACTAACAGATTTTTATTTCCAATTTTATATGTAACAAGACATCATATTAAAATTTAAAACCAAAAATTTTGAAAAAGAATAAGAATGGTAATAAAGATAAGTAATATAAATAGATATTCCAGACCATTTTGTCGCCGTAGCATGTAAAATGGAGGTGGCGTTATCTTTTTTTTAATCGCTCCTTCCTTAATTTTAATTAGTTAAATTAAAATCTGTTAAATTCTAAAAATCAAAATTTCGAATACGCCGATTTCTGGATCCCAGACTCGTTAATAAATAGCCTTCTGGAACCCACATCACCACTTCGTCTGTATCTGCAGAGTAGGGTTCGTGCCAGGAAGAAGAGGAAAAGCATGGAGAGGAATCAGATCTTCGTCAAGCTACTGGATGGAAAAACCCGTTGCATTCAGATTCCTTCGCCTACCATCTCCGGAGAGTCCCTCAAGGAACATCTTCTCGCGAGAACCGGAATTCCTCTCCAATTCCAGCGATTGGTGTCGGGGGCGCGCGAAATCGGAGATGAAACCCTTATTTCGGCCTCCGACGGGATTTTCCCCTCTTGCAGTCTCCTCCTCCGGCTCCGAGGCGGGAAAGGCGGGTTCGGCTCTCTCCTCAGAGGCGCGGCAACGAAAGCCGGCCAGAAGAAGACCAGAAATTTCGACGCGTGCAGGGACATGAGCGGGAGGCGGCTCCGGCACGTGAACGCCGAGAAGAGATTGGATGAGTGGAAGGCGGAGGAGGAAGGGCGGAAGCTGGAGAAACTCGCGGATCAGTTCCTCAAGAGCAAGACCAAGAAGGTGAAGAAGAACGTGGGAAAGGACGCAGAAAAGTATGTGGAGAAATATAAGGAGGATTCGGCCAAGTGTATTGAGAAGGTGGAGGAATCGGTGCGCCAGTCGTTTGAGTTGTACGAGAAATTGAAAAGGAAGGCCTTGCCTACTTCTGGAAACGCTTCGAAGCGCCTACATATATGGTAAAATATTTTTTTAGTCTTTCTATGATTGATTATCTGCTTTGTAAGTCTTGTTACTTTTGATTGCGTAGGGTGGGGAAGAAGAAATTGGAGGAGAGTGAAAGCGACGAGGATGACGAAGATGTCGATTTGCGCTGGCATCTGGCATAATTTTGTGGCGAGTTTCCTTGAATACTGGTTCTGGTCTCTTTCAAATCATTTGATGGACATTTGTTTTCCCAGATAAAAAATCTCATTATTTTCCTTGGCTCAGGTGAAATGCTTTTTATCTCATTCTTATTTCCATTTCGTAAAGTCCATGTAAAATACTGATTAACAACCTTAAGAGACGCCGTTATCCCTTACGCAGGGATGAGGTTTTTAAACCAGAGAGTGAAGAGACTGGATAGAGCCCAAAGAGTTATGGCAAAACACAGTCATCTTTTGATTTGTGAGTTTTCTCTTATGTACATGGTTGTAATTGGCTTTTCCAAAAACTCTAACATTAGCAGTGTTGACTGATATTGATAGGACCTAATAATAGTAATAAGAAAGCCATTACAGGTGCCTAGCCATTATATATGGCCAAAGACACATATACCCATTATCTCTCCTATGAAAAGGAGACCTTTATGTATCATCATTTAATGCTTACCTACTGGGCTGTGCGATTATCTTTCTCTCTGCATTTAAGCCATCTCTAGGGATTGAGGATCCTTCTTGTCAAAAAGTAAAATTACAGAGATAAAATTCAGTGAAAGTATAGGGTACTGACATGAGAATGTCACTATCTTTGACCAGTGATACTCTCATCCGAGCTAAGGAATGGATACTTCTCTCTCTCTAAGCTTGTGTACCAGCGTTGAGAAACACCTGATTGAGAGTCCATTAGTGAATATGCTGGCACTTAATTCGCTTGTGGAGATATATGGGGAGTAGATCATTTTGTTCTCCAAATTTTTCTTAATAAAGTGACTATCAATCTCATCATGCTTGGTTCGGTCATGCTGGACTAGGCCCATAAGCCAGTTAGAATCCCTTCAATCCATAAGACAAAGAAATGCCATGTGGCTTGGCTGTAATTTCCTCTTGCTTCTCAGTGGTATGAGATCCTCAGAATGTAATGCAGCCAGTGGTCAACGTACGTTCAAGAAGCCACTGAGCTGAGTCAGAGTTAATATAAAATTCTAGGGTAAACTAGTGTGCTCAGTGAATGCCAATACCAAGGCCCAGTATGCTTTTCTTGTATCCTACACTCTTTGAGTTGTTTGCTGGTATGAGATTTTCAGATGGTGCAATTACTTGATAATATATAACAACATGTGATATATCACGACAAGTATGAGGAAGATTGATAAATTTCCCCTTTCATTTTTTTTTCTGAGAGTTAATTTCAACGTTATCTTTCATTCTTGTCCATCATTAGTTTATGGTGAACCTCAACGGGAGTTTCACCTGGTTGAGAATGTAGATATCTAGTTTCGTTTGGTAGATTTATAATGTTGAAACAGTATATTCCATTAGGTGACTAAATCAATAGGCCCCATATCCAGCCAGTAAGACAGTGGACGATAAAGTGACTAATGACTGATCCAACACAAACACCAGGTTCATGTCCACAGGTATACCTTGAAAGTAGAAGAGATAAAGAAGGGACTTTGCGGGAGTGACTGATGTAAGCTGATCATCCTTTGATGTTAAACAAATGACATGAGATGATTACAGATTTACTTTTATAAGAAACCAGCTATATAGCTCTTCAAAAAAATAAAGATTAGAGCCCAGGGTAAATTGGGGAAAAGGTCACATAACTGAAGAAATTTCTTGGCATCTTCATTCATGAAGTTTTTGGTCTGAGACTATGAATTGCTATATGACACATTGCTGCATATTAATCTCTCTGTTTCTTACAGCTTTCTATACTTTGCGGTTTAGCTTTGCTTTCCCTTCCTGGAGTATTATATCCTATTTACATACATGGTGAAACGCCTATGGTAATCAAAATCTTGTCCACTAATCCTACCTTGTCCTAATGTTGCTATTATCTATGATTTATTTTACTATTCGTACCTAATAATAGGTACTGAGCGTGTCATCAGGGGGGGTCCTAATAGGTACCTAATAATTCGTACCTAGTAATTATGGGGGGGTCCATTCCGGGGGCCCCTCTTTCTCTTTTCAAAAAAAAAATCAGGTTCACCCTTGACTGGATATCTATCTCCTGGCGACACTATTTTGTCATTAAATGGACTAGATATTCATAACCCAGAGGAGTGGTTTGAGAAAGCATCACGTCTAGATCCCAAAGTGCATAATCTCTTTAATTACTCCTTGTATCCAGATGATTCTATGAGAATTCAAGGCTATTGCATCCCCGACTCCTGGATAAAAGATCAGAATATTCTCTCAACAGATGATGAAAATGCCTGCCCAGAAGATCTTGTGGCCTTTATAATTAAGAGATTAGATGGTAATCATTCTGGTGATGGACATGATGTCCAATGAGAAAATATTATTGTTTACTTCCTCAGGATGTTCTAAAATTGAAAAAATGTGGTGATGCATACCAAAGGGATGAGTCAAATAAATTGTGTCTATGTTTGGAGGTACACAGTTATGTTTGTTATTGGCTTCTCTTAAAGTTTCTTCTTCTTATTATTATAATAATATCAGGATGAAGGCTGGTTGGTACCTGTGCAGAGGCCCCATGCAGTTTGGGCTGAGGTATCTGTTTCAAGGCCATATGTCTCGAAGTGCTGGAAATTCAAACCAAATGAAACATCAACAGCACTCAAGGGCTCTGACTCGGGGTCAACCCCTTGTGTTGAGACATTCATTTTTCGTAGGGGACAGTTCTGTTGCAAATTCCATCAAGTTAACTGCATACCAGCCCCGTTGGGCATTCGGATATTTTAGCATTCATCTTCCAAAATTTCTGGAGATTATATTTCTTTCCATGTTGCGTGTCTCTGCCAGTCTTGGACTTCTCAACTGCATGCCGGTATGTTCTCAACCAATGTCACACATTCTCTTTTTTTTTTTAAATGAATTATGTCTGATGTGAACTTTGATTAGACTCACTTCTTCCACTTGTAGTGAATAATGAGTTTAGCAAAGATGTCAATCATGTTGTTTTCAAATCGCTGGTTGGCCTTGACCAATGTGTAAACCATCTTTAGTTACTGGCGGGTTTCTCTTTGTTCATCCACTCTTAGTAAAATAATGGATTTGACCCAAGTGTTTATCATCTGTAGTTACTGATTGGTTGTTGGTGATTCTTCCACTTTTAGCAATGCCTTGACCAACTTGTAAATCATCTTTTATTAACGAAGTGTTTGATCTCCATGCTTCAATTACCTGTGGGGTTTGGCCAAGGTTTTAGTAGCTAATGAGATGACTGTCTTGGTTCTTCCATTTTTAATAGCTGATGAGTTTGACCAAGATGGCAATTATGTTTTTGTGACTAATGTTCTGGTTTTAGCATGTCCTCTTTAGCAAATGATGTGTTTGACATGTTTCATTCATCTTTTTGGAAACTAGTATGTTCGTCTTGATTCAAATACTTCAGGAAGTAATATTTTTTGACTGAGCTGCTGAACATTATTTAGTAAAAACTAGCTAATGGGCCTGACCAATGTAATAATTGTGTTTTACTTATCAATTTCTATGCCTTCATTCTTCCACTTTCACTTTTACTAAATAATGTGTTTAATTAAAAAATCAGTAGTAGTTCTTTCAGTATTAGTCATATGTCTCAGTCATATGTTACTAGCCAATAAGGTCAAATTGATCGCTCTATTTCTGGCAACTAGTGGGTTTATTCAAGTAGACAACTTTTTGATCTTCAGATTTTATCAGGTGTTCTATCTGGATGGCGAATCAATGATGGAGGTCGGCTTTAATCACATAACTTGCATCAATCGTCGTGGTAGGCAAATGATTCTTTGGCTGCTCCTCTCTGGCGGAACTTCCTTATTTGCCTTCACAATTGGGAGAGTATTTTTCTCCATTTATCAAGGATACATTTAAGGACCATGCTTATAATTGGGTTGGCCCATTTTTTTCTCGCATTGTTGAGATGAGGTTGAATGGGCCTTAACTATCTCTCTCTCCCCTCTACTTTCTTCTCTCTCTCTCTCTCTCTCATGCTCGCTCTTTGTCGCACGTATATCTCTCACCCTCTCCTCTCTCTCTCTATGTGTATGTATATATGTATGTCTGCCTATCTATGTTTACGTGTGTGCAGGCGAGTGTGTGTATGTCTGCGTCTCTCTCGCATTCTCTCTTACAGACACTCTCTAGGTTTGTAGTGAATTAGTGTTGGGTTTTAAGGTTGATAAGCCTTCTGAATTTTTAATTCAAAACATCGAAATATAGTGGAATATATTGAATTGGGTATTAAAAGTAATGAGGCTCTAATAATATATGATTTTATCATCTAGTATTTATAAGAAAATATACTTATAGGGTTTTCTTGAAAGGGTTTTTAAAGCTATTTTAGTGTCTAGCTTTTAGCAATATTTACACAGTCTCTAAATAATTAGAATTTTCTCTTCAAAGCTTTTCATCAAGAGAGAAAGCAAAAGAAATGAAAGAATTCTCAGAAAGCTTGTATCAATACTTTAAGTTGTGGTCGTTCTTTTCTTATTTATAGATATTTGACATGTAGATTTTTTATAAAAACTCTTCATAATTATGTCTTTATTTATTAACATTCAAAGGTCTTATGTGCGTGACCCTTTCGTTTTATATATATCATTAGTTAATAATTTTATAGACCTAATAATATTTTATTGGTAAACTTTAATTAATTATCACTATTATCATATAGATTAATTAATTAAAGATCGACTTAATTAATAGGTGGAGTTGTTGGCCTGTTGAGTGCCAAGTTATACCACGTACTTTAGGAGATATAAAGTATATTATAACTCACTTATAGAATGTTTTCACCATCGATTACCATATATGTGTAATCCTTCATCGACACAAGACTCATGAATGGCTTAGGGTAGGGTCAACTGCCAAATCCTAATTGTTTACTCAAGTTAGTACTGATGGGAGTTAGAAATCATCATGAACTCTTCCGATATTTCTACTACCTTGGCCAAAAATTTCATTGCATCTCATTCGTTGAGTTAATCTTCTCAAATATTGAGGGCGGATGATCCTATCTTGATCACACAATCATCTTTGTGGACTTTATGTCGTATCTAATATATGACGTTTCAGATATCCCGTGACTAACTATTCCAAAGTAATAATTAAAACACGATCATACATCCACAAGATGTCTTTGGTGTCTTAAGTCAAAGGACCACATACACAACCGTGACATCAGCAAACTGGATTGATAGTTATGTATAATACCATTTAAGGATTCATACAGATTAACTCAGTGAACTCTTTATCTAAATGACACCCAGTATCTATCCTTAGTGTCATCACATCAATGGCTTCATGATCAACTATACCCATCATATGAGTTGGATCAGATAATGATATTCTTTCTAGATAAGCCGATGTCTCTCTCGAATATCCTATAAACAAGAATATTTAGAACATATGTTTAAAGACTATTAATCATATATTTATTTACGATCTCATTATAATTCATTTAGTCATTGCATATGTTCGTGGACCTCATTATAAACATCACACGCGAATGACAATGAATAAATTTCATTTCAATTCACATAAACGAGATATATAGAAGTGTGATTAGCTTATAAGCCATATAATTGATAACATGCAAATTATACAGGAAATATATGATTATTAATACAAATTAAGATATAAAAATTATATTCTAATGCATGTTATCATATTTTTAAGTGTTTATCTATCATTCTAAGAAAATAAATTATAATCTAAAAAATGTACTAATTTACAGATAATAATAATAAATTAAAGAAAATTATTTAAAATTAGATTATCCCTATCTTTACTTGATATTATAATTAGTTTTTAATGTTAAATAATAAGACAAATTACTTTATATACACTCATTTATTTTTTAAAGTTTAAAACTCTAAAAGAAATGAGTATATTTTTTAAATAATAATATATTCTCTTATTATTTATTAAATTTGACTTTTTATAATGATAGATAATATCGCCGAGGAGTCTTTTATTTCCTTCAGCCTCCTCACACGATGCATCCAAAGATAGGAATCCATTTGAATTGCACTCTTTTAAAGAGGAAAGCGAGTTGAGGGAAATTCTAAGTACTAAGTAGCCTCCATTTTGAGGGAAGGAGTGATGTGTTTATGGAGAGGGTAAGGAATTACATCCACTCATGAGAGAGTGAGTATATTTGCAGCATCATAGCATCATACCTTAGATAAGCTCACCTTGATTACAATCAAGATTTAGATTTTATACTCATCATTTGCATGTTATTTTTTAATTTCTCCATCATTCTTTGCATAACCTGCATAGAAGAGTTCTCTACATCATTTTTTCCCTTAGTTGCTAATTATATGGTTAGAAGTAAGGTTTGGGTTGGTATGTAGGGTGAGTATCTTAGTTATGGTTCGTAGTCCCCTGACCACTCCTCATGTTTTAGGGAGGTGCTTGGTTCATTGCATCGACCTCTTTGTATATCACTATACATTATCCATCGACATGATTTTTGCTAAACACAAAGAACAAGGAATTTCTTGCACCCATCTTCCTTTCTCCTCTCCTGCATGCGGGCATATGCACGCTTAACTGGAAGGAGGAGGAAATCTACCCTACATCATTCTCATTGATATCAACTCATAGATCCTCCCCTTATTGTAGGATGTAGATACATCTCATAAATATCCTACATCATAAGACCTCTAATCCAAAATTATATTAATGTTAATGACTAGAAAAGAAATTCTGAAATTTCTAAAGATCAATCTTAATGTTGTGAACTGAGGCTTGATACGCACTCCAAAGTTTCGATCAAAACATTGATCACAGCGGAAGACGTTGAACTAAATATTCAACAAAGTTGAAGCACCAAGAATAGATGATCCTATCATCCAGTATAGAATATAATTTATACTTATAGGGATCATCTAAAAGAATTCTTCAAGTCGTTTAAGTCTTTCACCTCTAGCAGTATCCACACGACCGTTGGACAATTGGATCTCCTCTAGAAGACTCCTCACCATGAGAGAAAGAGAAGAGAGGGGAGAGTTTTCAATTAGGCTCGCATGGGCACCATTGTTAGGGTCATTCTCCCCCTATTTATAGACTTTGGGAATGAGAACTTTTCACAAAATCCTTATATTTATCTCTATATCCACCAACGCCCATTGACCCCTCCTTCCTCCATCCCCTTACGCGCGCGCGCAAGAGAGGAGGAAGGAGGAAGAAGAGGGGGAGAAAATTTTCTCCCCCTCATGTGTGCATGCATGTGAGAGCGAGGAGACAAGAGAGAGGAGATGGGAGTGACTCTCCTCGCGCAACAAAAATTTATGTCGCAAGAGAGAGAGAAAAAAAGAAATAGAGAGAAAGGGAAAGAGAGAAATCGAGAGAGAGAGAGAGGGAGAGCGATCGCGGGAGAGAGAGAAAGAGAGAGAGGGAGAGGGAGAAAGAGAGAGAGGTCGCGAGAGAGAGGGGGAGAGAGAGAGAGATGTTCTCAAAGATTAAATAAATAGAAATTAATTACTTTTTTAAGGCCCCCATTGTAACCCTTGAGGACACAGTTTTCTATCTCCCAGTTTTATTCTGTCTCCCGGTTCCTTTTTTCTCATCTGATTTCATCTTTCACTTCTACTTCACTTCATCTTTCTGCCCTACCTGCCTTCCAATTACATCTCATGGATCCTCATGTAGGTGCATTTTGTTTCTTGCTTCCCAGCGTCCTCTATTCCTCGAATCTTCTCCTGTTTCTGGGTTGTTTGACTGATCCAATGAAACAAATTTGGATTAATTTCTAGTTCTATTTTAAAAGATATGAATTTTCTTAAATTTTAGAGAGTTTTGTAAAATTTTTTTGAATTTCTCTGAATTTCTTATGAATTTAATTTGATTTATTTTGAATTAAATTCATTTAAAATATTTATTTTATCGCTTGCTGAAGTGGCAGATGACGTGGCGCGAACAAAAAAGCGGCACCTCGTTGAGACATATGAGACTGTCACGTGTCACACACGTGTACATGTGCACGTGTGTGCGCACGTGAGGGCGTGTGTGTCTGTGAATAAGGAGAAAACACCTTGTTAAAGATTTTTGCTAACTCCTGATTTGCATACACCTTATATACACGTGAATTTTCTTGATTTTTGTCATATGAAATTTTATTTTGTTCTAAACGCACGCAGGTGACGTGGTGTCACGAGGAGCATCCGATTTGCGCGTTGAAGATGAATCGTCGATCGTCACTTAAACCGGGGGTACATGACACAATCTCATTCGTCGACGAATCATTTTTTAAAATGATCTAATCGCAACCGTCTATCTGAGGAGTTATAACGGCTGAGATTAAAATCAATAAAACGCATCTGGAGCGTCGGATCAAGATCAATTGGTGAGCATTTCAGGCATTACTTCTAAAGTACACGATATGATGAAATCTTGACGATCCATCTGCAATCCAATGGCCAAGACATAACCGTAATGATTTACATTCATGCGTTTCATCAGAGCCATTGATCGAAGATCAAATGCTTCATTCGTCGGTTACACCCAATTTGCCTTATAAATTGATATGTTCTTCGACATTGTAAATCATTCTTGGGTTCTTCGAGTAGTCAAACTGTCTAGACATCAAATCCCTTGAATCTCTTGCTTTTAATCGCTTCTAGATCAATTTCCGCGTCCACAGAGTGTTTGAAAGTGAGATTTTGTTGAGAGAATATGAAGAAATCGACACTTGAATGCCAACGATCTTTTTCAAATTTTTGAATGAAAAGCCTTTGATCCAGCAATGAATTGGATCAATTCGAGGGCTATCTTGGTTTAGAATTCGAGTTTTTGTCCTAATATTTCTTCTTATAACATTAGATTTTAATTTCAAATCATAGATTTAGTCCATTTCAATTTCAATTTTGGTTTTTCGTAATTCTTGTGTTCAAAAATTTCTATCTACTTCACTTATTGATTTCTCCACAAATCTTAATCCAAATTCTACGATTCTGTGGATTTGCCTTTGAATCTTCTTTGGAAATCTATAAATTTCCTTAATTTCTCACCACTTTTCGTCGTCCAATTTGATTGAATTTCAAAAGATATATCAAAAATCCTTTTAATTCTTCGTGGATTCGACCCTTATTCACCACTATGCTATTCACTTCGTGATTATTTCATAAAATTGGTGAGTTTGGTGTTTAATTTTGACACAAATTTGTATGTATTCAACGATTGCGTAAATTCACTTCGTCAATAATATCGATCAATTAGTGTGATTAACTGAGAAGCTACTTGTTATCCCCCAAGGAGTTAAATCACTCATTGAGTCCACCACTTCCCTTTTCAAGTAAGCATGACTAAATAAAAAACTTTTCATTCTAGTGTGTACCATGACTCAGTCATTTTGTGTGATTCGTTGTGGATTACAACACTTGGTGAGTCAAAACGATCCTTGGTGAATTAGGACACAAAGTGATTCAATGGGATCTGGCGTGGATTAGGGCTATTTGTGACTTGGTGTGATTCTTTTGGGATGAGTGTTAATGAGTCAAGTTAAGTGGGGGACTTTGTGAGTAACCCAATTCCTTTGTGGATTATTATGGATCTTAAACTTGTTCATGTGTCATGATCCTTTGTAAGTCAAGACTTTTTCTTTAGTCATGCTTACTTGTGAGGCTAAGTTTGTGGTTTGCGGATCCACAATTCAGGAGATTCAAAATTGCTTGCATTCTAGAATAGAAAAGTGATGTGATTAAGAAGATCTCAAAGACCTTTATAGTGAATCCAAAGTGACATAAATTGGAGATGAATTGAAGGGAAAATCCATCATATTTAATTTCTTCTCCTTGTCATCATGGAAGCACAAGATCTCTCTTGTTTGATCTTGGATTGTGACGAGACTAGTTTCATTGGATTTGAAAGACCTGTAAACTATTGCTGGGAGACATAAAACGTGCAATATTGAATTAGAGTCATTGTTTTGGGGTTTTTTTCAGAGATTGGTAAGACTTTAGGGTGTCAAATTCAAAAAGTGATCTCTTTTTGTTTAAGGGACCGAATTGCACGATTTTTAGGTCATTGGAAGCATAATTCTCTTATATAAATTTTTTTATTTTATGCTTTAACAACATCACCCCTTGATCATGGAGGGAAACTCAATATTGTGTGTGGATATAAGTCTACACAGATTGTTTGGCCAAAACATTCCAGCCAACCATAGAGGAGCACATGGTAGCAATGGTCATTGAGTCATTTTCCCACTTGTCAAGAAGTTAGGGTTTAGACATATTACATGACATGATAATGTCAACCTTCTATCAGCCAAATGGGCAAATATTAGTCAATCATGATTTGTCCATAGCACTGTCATTGTCAATAAAATTCGTAAAAAAAGCCTGTAAAAATCTATGTTTGTAAAATGCCCTATTTTAATATAGAAACTTAAACTCATCATTCAGTGAAAAACCAATGAATTACCCATTTTTTCCCTGATTTTTAGTCTCCCAAAAAAGGGATTTTATAAAATAATTGAATGATCAATGGAAACGTAACTCTATCTGACCAATTTTAGCATTTCATATTTCCATTTGAAACATTTCTTTATTTTCTATAAAGACCAATCCAAGCAAAGCAATATTCAATGTCCTTGGCCATGGAAATATTATAGCCAAGGAGAACCCATGGTCCTTTGAATTTCCATAAAAAGCAATAATTGAACTGCACAATTCATAGCCCATTAAATTTCTTCCCCTCCCCCCAAAAGAATCATCTAACAAATAATCTATATCGTTATCCATATAAAGCATAGATACAATCAAGTCAAACGCAAAACCCATTGCCGAATAAAGAAAATCAAGAGGAAAACCATCGGCATACTCTAATTCGAGCAGCATCCGCCATTCTTCACAGAGGGAACATCCTCGAGAGTGTCAAGATTTATGGTCTGCCCTCTGGGCAAAGCCACCGGGTCATCCCCTCCGTCTAAGTGTTTCTTGCTGGCGACGAGGTACACCTGAGTGAGCACATCCGCGAAGCACTTTTCAACGTTCAATGATTCGAGCGCGGATGTCTCCATGAAGAAGGTTCGTTCTCTTTCTGCGAAGGACTTGGCTTCTTCCTCCGAGACGGCGCGTAGGTGGCGAAGATCCGCCTTATTGCCGACGACCATGACCACGATGCTGGATTCCGTGTGGTCCCTCAGCTCTCTCAGCCATCTCTCTGCGTTCTCGAAGGTTACGTGGCGGCTCACGTCGTAGACCACTAACGCGCCAACTGCTCCTCGGTAGTAGGCGCTTGTGATGGCCCGGTACCTGTGAAAATAAGGAAATTTGTGATTCACAGGAGGAAGATCTATTTGATGGAGAAGATAGATACATAGAAGCGTATGAGAGAGAGATGAGTTTTCAATCGGAATCCACAGAACTATTAAAAGTGATTGTGTGTGTGTGAGAGAGAGAGAGAGAGAGAGAGAGAGAGAGAGAGGAAGCAAATGGACGATTATGCTCATAAATAAAATCTGGATGAATGTATGAGGAAAACGTAGAAAATGAGTCAGCGAGCACGAAAGGGTCGTCAGATTGTCTTTCATAAAGTAATGAAACAAGCGTGTCGAATATAATCATGTCTACGGGTTTCTTCACCGCATTACCAAGATCCTCGTGTTTCGGTCAGTTTGATTTCCCGACTCCTCAACTTCAGGTGAACGTGCATTTTGACGGCTTCCAGAAAACAAAATTATTTGGATTTTGATAAAAAAATTTGAGAAAAGTCAACGAGCACCACAATCGTAATCGGCGGATCAGCGGTTGCAATAAAGAAAACAAAGCTACGTCATCAATTCATTGGGATCAGCTGAGAGAATATGGATAATTTCAGCCAAGTTGCTGTTCCCCCACTCGAAGATTACTAATCACCGAAGAAAAAAAAATTCAGAAAAAATCTAATCGAAACTGTTGCATATTCAACGCAAGATTGAATCATACATCCTGAGTTTCGAGATCAAATAGTATTCTGAACGAGTCTAAAGCAGATAAACATAAAGGCTGCGATCCCAAAGGATCTAGACAAACGATAAAGATTAACATCATCAAGAAAAAACTCAAACATATACATCGTTCCAATCTGGACGACAATTTTCCCCCTCGTTGATCAGGAAAAATTTAAAAGAACGCAAAACAATGAAGGAATTCTAAGATACCTTTCCTGGCCGGCGGTATCCCAAATCTGAGCCTTGACGATCTTCTCATCTACTTTGATGCTCCGAGTGGCGAATTCCACGCCAATAGTGGACTTGGTCACGAGGCTGAACTCGTCCCTCGTAAACCTGGACAAAAGATTAGACTTTCCCACGCCTGAATCGCCGATCAGCACCACCTTGAACAAATAATCGTAGTCTTCTTCCGGCCTGTAGGCCATTTCCCGCCAATTCTCTCTCTTCCTGCTCCTTCTACCTTCTTCTGGGCCTTAATTATGGTTGATTCTATCTCGCGAGGTCGCTCTTCTCCTTCTTCCGTCCTCCTCGTATTCAGAGAGAGAGAGGTTGAACGGGATGCGCGGGGAGTATTTGAAGCGGTCGGACGAAAATAGGAGCGCATCTATGTTCACGGAGACCCTACGCTCCTTCTAGGAAAAGTGAGTCTAACTCATTTTTTTCCCCTCTCCCCCAACCCCATTGGTCGTGCACACGGCTGATGAGTATCGATGTGTACCCCATTTCATGGTCCGTGCATTATAGTTTTCCGTTTGATCTGCGACTCGTCGACGTTGACTCACTAGCTCGCCACGTCATTTGGAAGACCGAGATGAAACGGGCCGCACTACTGCGTCAAGCCTGTATCGCGGGTTGGCGTTGACTTCCAACAATTTTCAGAGAAGACCGCGTGAAGAACAAGCCTAAAAGTAGAAGTCGTCTGACCAAGTCAGCACCTGAGAAGTTCGTACTTCCGAAGAGGATCCAAGGATAGGATGGTCATTCATCAGAAAAGAGAAGCGGCTATTGAAACAGTCAGATGTTGACCTGGGGCGGTCAACCGACGAGGATTTGTTCGGATTAAGACTTATTCCGGCTATCGGAAGGTAACAAGGATGAGTTTTAGGTCAAAAAACATGAAAACGAAGATCCCGAATCGAGTCGTTGTCGGAGAAATAGATTGTGTCGTGCACCTGTGAATCTAATGGAATTGATACGGGCGCTCGCTTTTCCCTTTATCATAGTTTTTAAAAAAGATTAAACAAAAAATATATTCCAATGGAAAGCAGCCCAGAATCTATCCGGTAACATCATCTATCTTCATCTCTCTCTCTTTCTCCATCTATCTATCTATCTCTATCTGAGAAGAATCAAGTAATCCATAAAACATGCGGGAAAGGGAGAAAACGAAGAAACCATGGAACCCAAATTTAAACCTTGTAATGTCAAAGCCACTGGGGTGTCAAACCGATTCCTCGTATAAGAACACCCCTAATGTCTAATGGACCGGCTTGCTTCCACTTCTAGCCAGACGTAAGAGCGGGTGTTGAGAAAAATAATTCCTGTAATGATAAACAATGAGGGGCATGAAGAACCATCTATTACTTCAACATTGA
The DNA here is from genome assembly GCA_024174645.1 of Lemna minuta. Taxonomy (NCBI): domain Eukaryota; kingdom Viridiplantae; phylum Streptophyta; class Magnoliopsida; order Alismatales; family Araceae; genus Lemna; species Lemna minuta. Next base: position 7,401,424 of record CM044116.1, read on the forward strand.
AAAGGTATAAAAGTGGATGAAGTGGGAAAGGGGAGAGACAGAGAGAGCGAACAAACTAAGAGAGGGAGGGGAGAGAGAGCAAAAGATAGAAATAAATAGCAAAACTAAGAGGGGGGAGAGAGAGACAGCAAAGCCGAGAAAAGGGGAGAGAGAGAGAGAGGAAGAGAGAGTACGAAGGAGACAAAGAGATAGGAAAACTACTAGAAGGGGAGAGAGAGAGAGACTGAAAGAGAGCATTAGAGAAAAATTGTGAAACGACATGGAGCGATTCGGGGGATAGAGTGCTTTTTACTGGCTGATCCGGTTAGATAGACTGTAAGATCAGCCAACCACATCGCTCGGCGCTTAGATCAATATACAATTTAAGGGGATGGTCAACAGAAGGGCTCTGAATTTTGTTAGATATAAGGAAATAGAGCTGGAGAGTGGGAGATTGTGATTGGGCTGAATGTAGAGAGAGGCAAGCAGTGTGGGAGAGAGTGAGCGATTGAGGGAGGTATAGGGCAGAAGGAGAAGGCAGGAGAGAAAGGATTAACTAGAAGGCAGAAAAGAGAGCTGGACAGAGTCAGGGAGGAGAGAGAGAGAGAGGGGTCATTATCCAAGACAGCTTATAGGTCAGTAGGATCATGATTAGAGTTGGATCAAGCTGGTCTGACCAAATTCCTAAAGCTTAGGCAGAGAGAGGGAAAGGAATCAAGACAGAGAGAAAGAAATAGAGATATAAAGAAAAGTTAAGTAAGAGAAATACAGAATGAGAAAGAGAATAAACATCTATGAATCTAGAGAGGAAAGAAAGACATAGAGGGGAAGAGGGAGAGATAAAGAGAATAAAAAGATATACATAAATCATAAATCTACAGGAGGGATAAGGGAGATGCAGAACTGTTGTATTTTTCACAGCGGATGGATAAAAAGCAAATCAGATAGAGGCGTGCCTTCATTTTCATTTTCCAGCTGAATCAAGATCATTTTCCAGTTTCCTCCACCTCAGAAGCACTCCTGGTTTCAGATGTAATTCTGTAAGGGTTAATTTGCTCGGCAAATGCAGTAATTTAGAATCGGATATCCAGCTATTAACTCCCACAGATCTATAAATAGATACACATTCAGATATATGAAGGGTTTGTGTACAGTTAGCTGTCAAAATGCTCATGTAAAATACTAACAGAACACAGTCATACCTTGTGGCCGGTGAGGAATCTAGTTGCATGGTCACTGGTCCATCGTTCACTAAGTTTACCTGCAGACACTTGATCATAGTTAACAGTTCAGTGGGGAGGAGGAGAGAGAGATAGAGAGAACATAAGAACTCAGATATCGGGCTGCATCAACCTTCATCATTGCTCCAAAGATGCCATCTGGTAGAAAAGAAGAAAACGAGATACCAGGAGACACTATGAGTAGGACTCACGAGAAACATGACCTCTATGAAATTAAGGAACCCACCTTTTACTGCATCTGAGGAGTACGATGCGCGAAATTTCTCAACTAGTGAGGCATAAAAGTCATTCGCTCGAGAAGGAGGCATGGCGACATGAAAATCTGGTCTGTTCCCTTTCAGAATGCCGTATAGAGTGAACTGACTCACTGAGAAACGCCCAAATCGTCAAAATATGAAGTGACGAGAATGTCAGCGTAAGGTATATGATTTTACAAAGGCATCCTGCATACCCAAGAGAACGCCAAAATTTCGCTGCATGACCTGAGGATTAAAATCCTTCCCAAGTAAATTTCAACCTAATAAAATCTTAGAAGGCAAGGATGCGGGAAATTTACACTCTGATCCCATGTTTTTCCAGTTTTCTCATTGGGAAAGAGTCTCATGTTCAAAACTTTCCGGCAGCTGGAATGTAAATCATAGTCATTAGTCGAAGATATGAAGAGCATTTAGGAGGTAAAAACATACATAATCATTCAAAACCAGTTTCCCACAATTTTCTGAAGAATGCTGAGTAAACGTAGAGAAGCATTACATGTAATCGGCGTCCGCTTCGAAGTCAGATTCATGGAGACCGATGAGAACGAGGAGACCTGGACCAATCTCGGAGACCACGCGCCCCTCCACCTGCCATCATCGGGCGAACAATTCGTCACATTGCTTGCTTGTCTCAAAGATCAGAAAGCATCCTTCAAAGAGGAATTTTTCTGTAACCTCGACGCTGGCGGAGGTCACACGCTGCACCACGGCCCTCATGGCGGCGCCACTATCCTGTTCTCCTCCGAGTTGATTATGGGATCGCGAAGAAAATAAACGCATCCTCTACATATCTTCCTCCTCTGTAAGGTCCATTTGAATAAAAATAATAATTTCCTTGTGTTTTCAAGGTACCATCAAGGACGAAATCAATGGAGTCATAATCTTGATGGTAATTCTCGTTGTTCATGTAACTATCATATTGGAGTTGAAAATTCGATAATCAGACAACTTGAAGAAAATTTTAGTCAAGTGATCTTACGTTTTCTAATTATGAGATATTTCAAGTGAGAACAAGATCAAGAGAAAACATAGATGAAGAGAGAACTCATAGGGATTTAGTCCATAGAGAATTGAAGTGAGATATATATGAAAAAAAAATAAAGAGATGGATCTGATGGAGACAAAGAGCGAATAGAGAGTGAGATTCAAAGAAAATCAACAAGTTTAAACAACTTTCAGCGATTAAGAGATAATTTTTAGACGTCGAAATTTAGAGAAAATGAAAAGTTAATGAAGGTTTGAGAGAGATTTTCAGATGACATGAAAATAAGGAAATTTACAAAAAGAATATTACAAAGAAGAGGAGAAAGACTCAAAGAATGTGGAGAAATAGAAGTGAAATAAGAGAGAGGATTTGAGATAGTAAAGAATAAATTAGAACTCGATGAAAGGGTTAGAAGAATGAGCAAATAATATGTAAATGATGATAAAGGGCTAAAAATATGGCTGCAAGAAATTAGAGAGGAGAGATTGAGAGGAGAGTAAGAAATGGTGTGAAAGATGGAGAGGGAAATATAAATAAAAAGAGATGAAGTTGGATGTAAGAGAGAGAATAGTGGGACAAGAGTAAGGGTTAGAGAAGGTAGTACACAGAGAGAGAACTTGGTGAAAGAGGAGTTTGTAACAAAAAATGTCAAAGGAGAGAGGTACTAATGAGAGTAGAAAAGAGGGGAATATTTGGGGGGGGAGAGAGAGAGAGAGAGAGAGAGTGGGGAGAGACTAGCCCAATTTTCTCATTTTTAGAGGTCTTGTGGCCATATTTTTCTCTATTACCATTGGTGGCATTGGTAAAGTTGGAGTCATTAAATAGCGAGATATATGGACCTAGAGAGTTATACACATAAGGGTTATGGAGATTAGTAGATATAGACATAATTATGACGGTTTTTATAAAGAGTTCAAATATCTAATGTCTATAAACAGGAGGAAGAAGACCAAACTCAAGGTGTCTATGTAAGCCTTAAATAAACTCTCTTATTTCTTCTCTTTCTCTCTCAGTGAAGAGCATCGAAGAGGAGATCCAACCGTGCGGTGCTTATATAGAAATCGCTAGAGGATGGACACTTAAATAGTTGTGACAAATCCTTCAATGAACCTTATAAGTTTATACTCTAATCTATACTATATGATAGGATCACTAGCTCTTAACGCCTCAATATTTTGAATGTTAGATTCAATATATTCCATTGCTTTTGATGTTTTGATCAAAATTTCAAGGGCTTATTGGGCATCAAATCTCAAAAGTACTAAGGGTGGACAATCTCATTTTGATCATACAATCGCCCTTGAGAAGTTCATTTTGTTTATAATATATGAAGTTTTGGAGGTCTCCTTTATGTGGATTCATAAGTCATAGTCAAAACACGATCATCTATTTCACAAGATATCTTTGATGTCTCCAGTCAAAGGACCACGTACATAGTTGTGACATAAATCAACCTCATTAACAATTAGGTATAATACCATTCAGGATTCATATGAATCAATTTAATAAAGTCGTTATTCAAAAGCACCTACTATTTATCCCTAGTGTCTCTATAGGATCAGCCATACTCATTAAATAAGTTAGATCAAATAATGTTATTTTTTATAGATAATTTGATGTTGTTCTTAATATCCCTCGATTAAGAATGCTAAGAAAATATGTTAAAAAACTAGTGATTGTTGTGTCATGATTTTATCATAATTTACTTGGTTATTACATATGCTCATTGATTTATTGAAAATATCACAAATAAAAATGAATAAAATTTTATTTGAAGGAATATAAATAAAACTTTGAAGTTTAATTAGCTTGTAGATCATATAAATATTACAGTAGGGGAGATAGTTGACATTAGAGGTAAAGACATGACATAGATTTATTGGAAGAGGGGAAGAGAAATAGTGAATATTATCAGTTTTGATGGATATGATGGGGCTTATGAGTCAATCACTCTTCCATGTATCTCATTTATATTGATTAAAATATAATTTATTAATTATCATTCTTTTGTGATGTTTGTAATAAAGTCCATAAACATTTGCAATGACTAAGTGAATTGTGATGAGATTATAATACAATGATCATTACTCATTAAACATATCTTCTAAAGATTTCTATTTTATGATATTCAAGAAGGATATCATAAAATTTATGGCCATTGCATAAGTCATTCAAGGAATGTTGTGTAGATGAAGAATTATTTGTATGTAATTACTATTTGACCAACTAGTCCTCTATGTGGGTTGCATATCCCATTACGATGTAGCTTGATGCTTGACACATTGGCAATTTAATTTATTGTTTGGGTTAAATTAATATATGTTTGCATAATGTATATAATATACTGAATTAATTAATTTAAAGAGTGATTGAGCCTATCAGGTCATTAATTATGTTCAATTTGACTTAGAGGGTCACGCATAAATGTATTGTGTGACATAATTTACGCATACATATGAGTTAGTTTTTTTTAATTAAAAGGCCACTCGTTGTATGTGGGAGCTTAAGCGTTTGAGTCGAGGATTATGTGGAGAATAATCAAGATTAATGCGCCATCAATTAACACCTCATATCTTGTGTGAAGAGGGAAAATTCGTCTAGAGGAGTACCACATGGATATCACTAATGGTTAGACACATGGGCCACTTGCAATATTTCGCTCGAGGAACAATAGCTCACATATCTTATTCCTTTCAACATGATTTGATCACATGTTTTTTGTGTTTGTTGTCTTTGTTGAGCATTGTTCCTTTGCACATAGCATGCATGGATGTCATGTCTATGACATGCACAAATGTCATCCTTGTATATTGTGTGCATCCACACCACCAAGATTGTCTCATGTTGTCACACTGCTTGGTCCTTTGATGCATGATGCATCGGCTAGGGTCTTCAAACTATGGCCAATTGGCCATGCTATTCACGTGATATGGGCTTGACTAATCGGACAACAATTCCAACGCTTGACTCGTCTCTATCCTTTCTCCATCACATTATTTCTATCTACCGATGTGTCGTGTCTATCTTCTCTCTCTCTCTCTCCCTAAAAGCGATATTCGACCTCAATCTCCACCTCGGACGCCACAAGACCTGGAGTGGGGCTCACGTGAACCAGACGCCAGAAACGTTTGAGAATCCCAAACAAGCACGGAAATTCCGCTCGGAGAAAGCCACGTCACGCTTCACGGCGAAAAAGCAATTCTCCTGCATCAAAGATGAACATGTTCTCGGCCGTCGACGATGCCGGCGCCGACAACGCGGCGGCTTGGGAGCGCCTCAACTACCTTGCCGGTTTCGGCAACCATTTCTCCTCCGAAGCAAAGGCCGGCGCGCTTCCCATCGGACAGAACAGTCCCCTCTCATGCCCCTACGGCCTCTACGCGGAGCAGATCTCCGGAACATCCTTCACTACTCCCCGAAATCTGAACCAGAGAACGTACTTTCTTGATATCCGTCTTTTAATACCTCTGCATGTTTTTATTCCTTCTTAATTACTTTTCCTGCGCTCGTGGGTAGCTGGATGTACAGGATCAAGCCGTCGGTAACCCACGAACCGTTCTTCCCCCGTGTACCTCATCATAAACGCCTAATCAGTGAATTCAACCACTCGACTTCTTCGGCCACACCGACCCAGCTGCGCTGGAAGCCGGTGAACGATCCCGAGATCCCAACTGACTTCATTGACGGACTTTTTACGGTTTGCGGTGCCGGGAGCTCCTTCCTTCGTCATGGATTTGCTATTCACATGTAATTGGATTTTGACGGATTTTCCGACGAAATTTCTTCATATTTGTTGTCTAAATTTTTACGTCCAATGAAAACCGTTCAGGTATTCCGCAAACAAATCCATGGTTGACTCTGCATTTTGCAATGCTGATGGCGATTTTCTAATCGTTCCACAGAAAGGAAGTGAGAAATTAATTTTTCCGGTGATCTAATAACCGGAAAACTCTCTTTCCTGAGTCTCTCGTGCTTAGCGCAGGGTTGTGGATAACAACTGAATGCGGGAGAATTCAAGTGTCTCCCGGAGAAATCGTGGTGATTCCTCAGGGTTTCCGTTTCACAGTTCATTTGCCGGATGGTCCTTCACGCGGTTATGTCTCCGAAGTTTTTGGCACCCACTTTCAACTTCCTGATCTTGGACCAATCGGTAAAGAGAAATCTCCCAACTGATAAATGAAGCAATAATTTGCCATTATCTTCAGTAAAAATGAAATGCAGGGGCTAATGGGCTCGCCTCTGCTCGAGATTTCTTCGTTCCAGCTGCTTGGTATGACGGTAAAATTCATCCCAGGTTATACAATTATCCAGAAATTCGGCGGCGAGCTCTTTTCGGCGAAGCAAGATTTCTCTCCGTTCAATGTGGTCGCATGGCACGGAAATTATGTACCCTACAAGGTAGATCATCATTGTAGAGACACCGCAGCAACGGGAAATTTAAATTTTTTTGTTACTGGCTCTTTTATTATTTTGCAGTATGATCTGAGCAAGTTTTGCCCTTTCAATACTGTTCTTATCGATCACGGCGACCCTTCAGTAAACACAGGTTTCACTATCTTTTTGAACTTTCTGATAAACGCAAGTCTTAACGTCTTTATCAGAATCTGATAATCTGGAGTGGTAATTTTCCATCAGTCCTGACGGCTCCCTCGGATAAGCATGGAGTTGCTATTCTGGATTTCGTCCTTTTCCCACCTCGCTGGCTGGTCGCCGAGCACACGTTTCGTCCGCCATACTACCACCGCAACTGCATGAGCGAATTTATGGGCCTAATCTACGGTAATTACGAGGTAATCGCTCTCTCCTCCCCCCCAATATCTTTCTCTCTCCGCTCGAGCTGATGATTAGACCGACCAGGCGAAAGCGGACGGATTTCTCCCGGGAGGCGCGAGCCTTCACAGCTGCATGACCCCCCACGGACCAGACACGAAGACCTATGAAGTAAATCATCATAGCTTATCCTCATCTCTCACTCCTCTATCATCAACCATCTCCTAATCCGGGGCTATCATCCTCCAATTAGGCTACGGTATCGAAAGGAGAAGACACGGGGCCCACGAGGATCTCGGACACCATGGCTTTCATGTTCGAGAGCTGCCTGATTCCCCGTACCTGTCCGTGGGTTCTGGATTCCCCATTCCTCGACCGGGACTACTACCAGTGCTGGATCGGCCTTAGATCTCACTTCTCTTCCCAAGACTGAAACACGCCGACTTCTAAAAGGCATCACCATTGTGAATAAAATAAAGATAGCCTCCCCAGTTGAAACGCCGGAATCCATGAAAGAGAAGGCCTCTAATTCTAACTATACGCCTTTATTTCTTTGTTTTTCCTCACGATGGAAATTAAAAGTGGGACACAAACGTTAGACCTCTCTCTCTCCTCTCTCTATAATTGCCTTCTTCCAGTCTTCCCTACTCCGGAGCCAGCTGACTGCGCGGAGTTGAAGATGGTAAATCACTTGATGGTAAACTGCCTTTTTAGTGGGCACGTCGCCGGCGGCTGAAAGCTTGGTCAAACGCTGCTACCACACATCAGCCGCCACTCCCGACAAGGTCTGTTGCTCGTCAACGCTCGTGAAGGTATTACTTGGGAGAGAAGGATAATCAATTTTACAATTAAAAGTTTCGCGGTGGCAGATGCAAATTTTTTGTCTCATTGTCAGCTGTCCCGCTGGAGTGGTTGCCATGGCATTTATCCGATAGCCCCTCGCATGAATGACGAAATGCCCAAAAAGTCCCGGAGCCTAACGAAATCGCTGGCAGCCTGGGAAGTCAGATAATTTCGCGTAGAGAGAAGTAGAGACACAGGGAGAAGCCATGTGTTGCGACTGCGAATGCCGGCCTCTCGGGTGGCTTCTGGGTCTCCCCTTCGCCTTCCTTTCCCTCCTCATCTCCATCGTCGGCATAGTCGTCTGGATCGTCGGGTCAGAATTTCTTCCCCTTTCTTTCTCTCTCTAATCCTGTCTTATCTCAACTTGGATAATTGACTCCTAAACTTCTCTCTCTCTCTCTTCATTTTCTTCATCTGCGAGCGCAGGTTGCTTCTGTCGTGCATATGTCCTTGTTGTCTGTGCGTGACGATCATCGTGGAGTTGGCGATAGAACTCATCAAAGCTCCAATCCACGTAATCAGGTGGTTCACCTCGAAGATACCTTGTTAAGGTAGGAAGGTCCGCAAGCCGCAGCCAACATCTTTTGCTCGTATTTTCTCTCTCTAGATCTCTGTTCGACGCCGTCGTCCAGGGATGCTTCTCCCTTTAAATCTCCTTGGGTGTTCATATTCATCTATGATTTCAAGTGTTTTATCAGAAATAAAGTTCCCCTCGTTTTCTGTGAATCGTTTATCCCAATCTGGGGTTTCAAATCGAGTTTCAAATTGATAATGATCTCGTCCTTGGACGCGATGAAGAAAATGTAGCCACTGGAGTTTTTTTTTTTTTTGGGGTGTCAGATCGAGACGCCCAAACTTGACCAGGGAGGAGGATCCGGACGGCCAAACCGACCTGGTTGGTGGGGTTGGAGAGAGAAGCACTGGACCCGCCGGCTCACTTGGCGCTCTCTCTCTCTCTCTCTCTCTCTCAACTCCCTCCTCCCTCCCAACATTGATACTCTTGGTTCGTCGCAATTATGATGCAGAAGAATCAATTGAACTCTTTTTAGGGTCATCTTTCAATCAACACCTCATTATAAATCCACAAAACGTTTATTACTGCCTAAATTCATATCTTGAGGTTTAAGTGTTCATCTTTATTTTGAAATATTAAAAAAAATAAATCAAGGATTCGTATTGAGTCATGGTTCAATCTAAATAATTTTATTTGTCGCGATGACATGGGCAAGTCAAAGTGTTTTTTGGGGATTGAATTGGTGTTCATAAATTGCTCTATGGTGTTCATAAATTGAGCTATGGTGTTATCATGATGTGCCTTTGTTTTAGCTAGACTTTTGTGTGGTGAAATTCATGAATCACCTATCAAATTCCAGGGTAAAATTTTGAGATTATCCTTTATAAGTTCTATAGACTGGTCAGCAAGCTGATAAATTTGACCATTATTCATCCATTGTTACATGTTCAGATCCATGTATACAAAAGCCTTGATAGATTCATTAAACCCATACTCTTCGGTCTACGTTGCCACAGTATTGTTCTAGCAGGTGGCATGAACACTTGCACATTGAAATTATTCTGATGTTATGCCAGGGACTAGAACAATGTGAAATACCCATCTATTTATCATATACCATGGTAATGAAATCATGACCAAATATAAGATATAGAATGTGGTTTTATTGTCAAGTGCATAGGTAGATTACAGATTGGCACCTATAATTTATATTTCTCAATTTGGTTTTCAAGGTCCTGTTCTTACAAGGATGCATTGTAATAATTGATATCCTTTTATCGCTGACAATCTATCTTTTCATGACGACACCAACTGCATTGAAGTGCATTATCATTGCGTTCTATAGAAGGCCTTGTAAGCCTTATCTCCCTTGTATAATGAATTGGTTGATATCTACAAAGAACTGCCGGTAAGTTTTATCACTTATTTTTCAACAAATTGTCATGATCGATATTGACACTCTAGCATAAGGTGTATGTCGACATTTATCTATTCATTCATGTGTGTTTATCATATCTTTTTAATTTTAATATATTGATCCTTATTATTGTATCCCTTTTTGGGCCATTGTTATTAGGCCCATTAATTTTCATATATCGATAGATCTCTCATTTTCTCATTTTCCTCTTAATTATTAATTTATTAAACAAGGGATGAGTGCGTTATCAACCCTTGATTTAAAATAATTTTTATATTCAATTCTCATTTCGATTTGTGCATTTCCTACAGTCCTAATTATCTTTTTATGATGATATATGCATTTAATTTTTTCTCTAGATTATGTCTTGAAAATAAACATGATCAAAAGTCAATGCACGGTCAGCCGATGTTGGTCAAAGATGAGTTAAAGAGCTGAGTGAAGTTTTCAGATTTCCTCTCTTGAAAATGGTTCACTTGATATCATAGATAAATAATGACCATGTAGATTTTGACTTTTTGGATAACCATTGCATTCATAAATAACGAACTCAATTTTAGGGATGTAAAGTTAGTCATCTTTGTGTATTTAATTTTTTCAACACATTTACATTTCCTAACTTGTAATGTTGGATAAGTGAGGGTTGATCCTCAAAGATCATAGCTAATGAGATTAATGGGCCAGAGTTGGGAGAAAAATACTTATAGATAGGGAATGGTAGGAGATGAGAATTTCAATTTAAAGATTTTGGTATTTGTGATGGGTGATTAATGAGAATGACTATATGAGGTATTTATATAGTCATTGATGGGATCTGAGGTCGATAATTTTCCGAAAATTTTGATCAAAACATCAAATGCAGCGGAATTCATTGAATCGGATATTCAAAACATTGAGGCACCAAGAACAGATGATCCTATCATCTAATATGTATGAGAAAATATACTTACAGGTTTCGTTGAAGAAGTTCTTGAAGCTATTTAAGTGTCTAGCCTCTAGCGGTATCTACACGGTCTCCGGATGGTTGGATATCCTCTTCAAAGCTCTTCACCAAGAGAGAAAGAGAAGAAATGAGAGAATTCCTACAAGGCTTGCATGAGCACCTTCAATTGTGGTCGTTCTCCCCCTATTTATAGACATTTGGTATGAGGTTGTTTCATAAAAACCCTTATAATTACTGTCTATATCTACCAACATCCATAAACCTTATGTGTGCGACCCTCTAGGTCCATATATCTCACTAGTTAATAACTCTATAGACCAAATAACACTTTATTGGTCGACCTTAATTAATTATATACATCCACATATAGATTAATTAATCAAGAATCGATTTGCCAAGCTACACCACGTACACTAGGAGATATGGAGTATGTAAGAACTCACTTATGGAACCTTCCCGTCATCGATTACCATGTATGTATAATCCTTCATCCACATTAGACTCATGAATGACTTAGGGTATGGTCAACTGTCAAACCCTAATCGGTCACTCAAGTTAGTACTAATGCGTGTAGAAATCATCGAGAACTCCTCCGATATTTTCACTACCTTGGCTAAGGATTTTATCGCATTTCATTCCTTTGAGTCAATATCCTCAAATACCGAGGGTGGATGATCCCATCTTGATCACATAATCATCTTCGTGGACTTCATGTCGTATCTAATATATGACATTTTAGATATCCCATGGCTAGGGATTCGTAAGTCATAATCAAAATACGATCATCCATCCACAAGATGTCTTTGGTGTCTCAAGTCAAAGGACCACATACACAACCATGACATGAATAAACCTGATTGACAATTAGGTATAATACCATTCAGGGATTCATACAGATCAATTCGGTGAACTCTTTCTCCAAAGAGCACCCACTATTTATCCTTAGTGTCTCCACACCGATGGCTATAGGATCAGCCATACTCATCATATGAGATGAATTAGATAGTGCTATTATTTCCGGATAATTCGATGTCCTTCTTGAATATCCCATGAATAGGAATGTTTAGAACAAATGTTTAAAGACTACTGATCACTATATTATGATCTCATCATAATTCACTTAGTCATTGCACATGCTCATGGACTTCATTGCAAACATCACACAAGAATGACAATGAATAAATTTCATTTCAATGAAAATAAATAAGATACATGAAAGTGTGATTGGCTTATATGCCACATAATATCTATTAGTCATGTCTTTAGTTATTTAGGGTTTATAAAAAGAAGAAGAAAGATTAGAGACAAGAATGAAGAGAATTGAGAAAATTAGAGAGATGATGGTCACACAGAATGAAGAGATAATAAATACTTTAATAATTAGAAATGAATTTTACACTACTAATGGAGAAGATTATAATATATTTCATGATCCAATTTCATACAAACATTCTTTTTACGCTAGTCCAAGGTTGAGTGGTGCTTAATTTGCCAATATCTTGAACCACTACTTAATCGCCTTTCACGAAAAGCCCTAAAAAATAGGGAGATAAACTTAGAACTCATAACAAAAATAGGGTGGTGCCTCTTAATGGAGTTGTTTTTGGGGGAAGGGGAGGGGGAGGGGAAGGTGATGAATCGAGACCATGAGGTCGTTGAAAACGCACGGTCAAGAGTCAAAATTAATACTAAATTCATAAATTTTAAGGAATAATCACGAATTGAAGGGTATAGTGGTAGATAAGGGTCACATCCACATGGAATTAAGGTAATTTATGATGATCTTTTTGAATTTGATCAAATCAAACAATGAAATGTGGATATAAATTAGGGGTTTTGATATTTTTAGAAAGAAGACTCAAAGACAAATCCACGGAATCAAAAATCACTAAATTTGGATCAATATTCGTGGAGAAATCATTGAATGAACAAGAGAGAAATTTTCAAAAAATAAAATCATGAAAAACCCAAATTGAAATTAAAATTGACTCAAATTATGATTCGAAAATAAAATCTAAAGCTATAAAAAGGAAGATTAGGATGAAACACGATTCCTAACCTAAGATTGCACTCGAATTGATCCAATTAGTTATTGAATCAAGGCTTTTCATCCAAAATTTAGAAAACGCGATCATTGATGTTCAAGCGTCGATTTCTTCCCCTTCTCTCAACAAAATCTCACTCTCAAACACTCCGTGGACACTGAAATGAGTCTAGAAGTGATTGAAAGCAAGAGAGTCAAGGGATTTGGTGTCTAAATAGTTTGATTTACTTGAAGTTCCCTTTAATGCTTTACAATGTCGAAGAACATCTGAATTTATAGGGCAAATTGGGCGTAACCCTCCAATCGGTATTTAATCTTTGAGCAACGGCTTTGATGAAATGCACGGATGCGAATCGTTACGATTAAGTTATGGCCATTGGGTCTTCGATGGAACGCCGATATTTCGCCACGTTGCAAGCGTTATAAGTAACGCATCAAACGTCATCCAATAGGTCTTAATTTGACGCTTCGGATGCGTTTTCGTCGATTTTAATCTCAACCGTTATAACTCCTTTGATCAACGGCTGAGATTAAAACATTTTAAAAATGATTTGCCGACGAATCAGAGTGCGCCACGTATCCCTCGCCTTAAGTGATGATCAACGATCGCGATTGAATCGCGCAATCAGACATTCCACGTGGTACCACGTCACCCCTTGCCTTGATCGACGATCGCGATTTGATCGGACGCTCCAAATTGTGCCACGTCACTTGTACAATTATAAAATCAATTTTCAATTAGAAAAATCAATTTTTATTTCATAAAAATTATGAAAAATCCCAAAAAATTCATTAAAAATTTAGAAAATTTCATAAAAATATTAAAAAAACTCAAAAAATCCCTAAGAAATTAGAAAATTCATAAATTTCAAAATATAACTCCAAAGTAATCCAAATTTATTTCATTTGATCAAAAATTAAATTATCTATCATTCTAAAAAAATCAAATTAAACAAATAACAAGAGAATAAATTTCTATTTAAAAAATACACTCATTTCTTTAATATTTTAAAACTTAGATAATTATATGAGTGTATATAAAATGATTTCTCTCATTATTTAACTTTAAAAACTAATTATAATCTCAAGTAAAGATGGGTTATAAAATTATTTATCTTTAATTCATCATAATTGACCCTAAATGAATGTTTTTTGAGATTATAATGATTTTTTCATAGAATGATAGATAAACACTAAACAATATGATAATATGTGTAGGAATGGAATCTTTTATTTCTTAATATGCATAAATAATAATCATGTATTATCATGTCCAATTAGCATGTTATCGGAAGGGTTGTTGGGTAACCATCCTCCTTTAACGAATGTCAGTCTCATCCCCTACTTAAAAATATGTGGTGCCCTCCATAAGGAGGCAACCTACCATAAGGCATGTAACATCACCCCTTAAAAATATGGTGGCACCCTTCAAAAGGGTAGAGGTAACAACCAATTATGGGGTGATAACTAAGGATACAGTTTTCGTGCAGTCATTCAAAACACATGAATGTGTATCAAAATAATTACCAAACTCATCAATTTATAGTTTTTTTATCCAGAATCAATTAGTATAATGATGAATATGGGTCGAATCCACAGAGACATAGGGAATTTTTCAGGGTCTTCTTCAAATTAGAAAAAATTGGATGAGGATATGAGGTGAGAAATTATGGATTTTAGTAAATTTGGAAAGAAGACTCCAAGGCGAATCTATGGATTCAAAAATCACTCAATTTAGATCAGTATCCGCAAAGTAAGCAAGGAACAGAACTCGGAAAGGGAAATTGATTGCGAAGAGAGAGAAAATAGTAAAATTTCAAAAAATTCAAGTAATATACTATTCAAAATTGAAATCTAATGTTATAAGAAGAAAGAGTAGGGAGAAAATACGTAATCTAACCCAAAATTGCACATGAAATGATCCAATTCATTGCCAGATCAAGGCTTTTCATTTCACGTTTTGAGAAATGAAAATATGGTGTTCAAGAGATGAATTCTCCCAATTCTCTTGAAAAAATCTCACTTTCAAACCCTCCTTGGATATGGAATTGAGTCTAGATGAATAATGAGTCTAGAAAAGAGATTCAATGACTGAGATGTCTAAATAATTTGATTGCTCAAAACATCTGAGAATGCTATTTCCGTCGGAGAACATAGGTATAAATTAGGCTACAATTGGGCATGATTGTTCAATTTGCCTCTTCATCTTTGATCAACAGCTCAGATGAAACGCTCGGATGAGAATCATCATGATTAAGTCCGGTCCCTTTGATCAAAGATGGAGCGCTTAGATTTCGTCACATTGCGCATGAAGAAGAAGCGTCACGTAACGCAGTGTTGTTTGATTTTCATCAAACACATGAGAAGTCTCCACATGTCCACAAGAATTCATTTGAAGTGATTTAATCTCAGCTTTTATAACTCTCTTGATGAACGGCTGAGATTAAAAAAATATTATAATATGAATCGTCACCCAATCATATGCCACCCAGTATCCCCCGACTTAAGAGATGATCAAAGACATTGATTAAGTTTGCGAATTAGACGCTTCCCGTCATGCCACATCACCGGTATGAACAAATAAAAAATAGTCCCACATGACAAAACTCAAGGCGAAAAATCATGTGTATAAGTGATGCGGTGTTTGTGGGTTAGCTTATATCCATTAATGGATGCTTAACACACTAATGACACGCACACACACACGTGTGTGTCACATGGCATGTGCACACGTTGTCATGAGATGACACGTAATTCACTTTGCCACATCAATTGTCATGTCAACGTGCAATAAAAATATTATTTTTTTAATTTTTAAAAATTGAAATAAAATTAAAATTCTAGAAAAATCCCTAGAAATGAGAAAATTCATAACTTAAAAATAATATCTCCAAACTAATCCAAATTTCTTTTGTTTGATCAGAAATTAAATAATCTGTCATTTTTAAAAATTCAGATTTAATAACTAACAAGAGAATAAATTTTAATTTTTTAAAATAGACTCATTTCTCTTATAAAATAAAACTAGAAAAATAAATGAGTGTATATAAAAATATTTTCTCATATTATTTAACATTAAAATCGAATTATAATCTCAAATATAAAATAAAAATAATTTTAATCTCAAATATCTCTCTTTAATTATTTTTATGATTATCCCTAAAAATTGTACATTTTGAGATTATAACTTAAATCTTCATTGAATAATAGATATGTACTCAAAACATGATAACATGCATACGAATAGAATGTTTTATATCTTAATTTACATTAGCAATCATATAATTACGGATGAAAATTATGTGGCCTATAAGCCAATCATACTTGCATGTATCTTGTTTATGTTCATTGAAATGAAATTTATTCATTGTCATTCTTGTGTGATGTTTGCAATGAAGTCCATGAGCAGGTGCAATGACTAAGTGAATTATGATGAGATCATAATAAAATGATCACTAGTCTTTAAACATATGTTCTCAACATTCCTATTCGTGGGATATTCGAGAAGGACATCGAATTATCCAGAAATAATAGCACTATCTAATCCATCTCATATGATGAGTATGGCTGATCCTATAGCCATCGGTGTAGAGACACTAAGGATATATAGTGAGTACTCTTTGGAGAAGGAGTTCACTGAATTGATTTGTATAAATCCCTGAATGGTATTATACCGAACTGTCAATCATGTTGATTCATTTCATGGTTGTGTATGTGGTCCTTTGACTTGAGACACCAAAGACATCTTGTGAATGTATTATCATGTTTTGATTATGACTTACGAATCCCTAGCCATGGGATATCTAAAACGTTATATATTGGATACGACATGAAGTCCATGAAGATGATTGTGTGATCAAGATGGGATCATCCTCCCTCGGTATTTGAGGATATTGACTAAAAGGAATGAGATGCGATGAAATCCTTAGCCAAGGTAGTGAAAATATCAGAGAAGGAGTTCCCGATGATTTCTACACGCATCAGTACTAACTTGAGTGACCGATTAAGGTTTGACAGTTGACCATACCCTAAATCATTCATGAGTCTAATGTGGATGAAGGATTATATATACATGGTAATCGATGACGGGAAGGTTCCATAAGTAAGTTCTTACATACTCCATATCTCCTAGTGTACGTGGTGTAGTTTTGCACCCAACAGGCTAGCTGATAACATACATATTTAACTTGAATTCTTATCATATTTAACTAATATTCATCTTATCTTATGTAATTATGATGCATGTTATCATAGTTTTATGAATTTTCTCTATTGGTATGCCATTTTACTAAAGTCCATATTTGTGCATTATTTAGGGTTAATTATGTGTTTTATTGATGTTTGATCTTTTGCAAGATCAAATAATTAAAAATTATCCACTTTCCTTAATTTATTTTGACTTTAGTGGCTGATTAAAAGAATAAATTTCAAGAAGAGAATGATGGGATGAAGCAAAAAAGAATTCTTAAGGGTTTATTTGATATTATTTTGCATTTATCCTATTTTATTGCTTAGATTTATATTTTAGGGGCATAATATTAAAGATGAAGAAATTTGTGACATAATTGAGAAAATTTGTGTCAAAAAGAGTTCTAGAAAGGATGTTATGAATTTATAAATTTTATAGATTTTTTATTTTTAGCTGTTTTTTGGAATTTATTTCATTAAAAAGTCACAAAATGGGTTTATTATATTGCACAGAACCCGCGAAGCTGATGTGGCGCAGCGCGGACACGTGGCGGAGCCACGCAAGCCCACGTGGACCACATGGATGCCTACGTGGCACAAGGAGACTGATGGGCTGGCATTTGATGGGCCCACGGGTATAGTGGGCTCAAGTCAGATTAGGAGGGGGGGCGTACAAGGCCCAATTGGGCAACGCAACCCTTAAGACTAACTCACCTTATATACCCAGCTCATCTCACCTATTTTTCTCCGTGTGGGACTAACCTCTCTCTTAGTCTTTTCAGGCAACGTGGCATCTCGAGACGCGTCGGATCAACACACGCCAATCGACACATGTTGATGTAGTGGACTCCGATCCACCTGATCACGATCATCGCACATGAGCATTTTTCAGCCATTTATCTTATTAATAAAATCAGACAGTTACGATTTAATCGCGTACTCGGCTAATCGTTGAGGGACACATGGCTTCATCTGGATACTCTGTTGAAGATCGGACGACGAATCTTCAGGAAGAGGTGGGCCCGTGTTGTGGGAACGTGCCCACTAGTCACACGCAACGTGGATGCATCACGACCATCCAATCGTCCTTCAGCGAATTGCATGGCCCCCATTTTTCGCGACGATTTTTTCTAAAAATAGATGTTATTTCTTATTGTCAACTTAACTTTTGATTGAAACGTGAAGAAATTAAGTATTTTTGGAGAAAAATCATAAGTTCTTCATGATACCCTTGTGTTCTAGACTCAATTGCGATCATATTAAGGCAAGACTAATAAAGAATCATTGCAAGAATTGATCGGAATCGCCCTTGAACGCCGAATGCACGCCGAAGAAGAAACCGGAGGAATACTCTTCAATCGAATCGATTTGAAGCCCAATCTTCATGTCAATCAAGTTAGTAGTGTGATTCCTTTGTAATTCTTGAAATTTATGTAGTTTAGATTGGAATTTGATAGGTAATTAGAGTTTAGAAATCATATAATTCATCATTTTGCACAAATTTTGATCATGAAATTTCTCTTATTTTTGAACAAGGATTTCTCCTTGATCTGAAGTCCAAATGATTCGATTTTAGTTTCATTGGATTCCTTGTTTCATCAGATTTCCGTGGATATTTGATTCATAAAATTTCATCAACATTTGACCATTCAATTTGATGTTTGACCAACAACTATTCATTTTCAATCCGAATTTGGGCGTTGACTTGCGAGGGGCAATTACTCTTAAAATACGAGGTGAAATTCAAAATTTTGGTCCTATGGAATCCTCTAATCATAAGATTTCTATTAATATGTGAATTGTAAGATTTGGATATCAGTTGATTAGTCAATTTCATGACTTTGACCGAGGTCTTCATTTTCGGGATTTTTCTGTATTGATTTTCAATAAATCATAGTAAATCTAATTCTTCTCTAAAATTCACATATTTTATATTAAAATTCGCCATTTTCTCTCTACTTTCTGAAAACATATTTTTTTTATATTTTCTCACCTTTTTTTCTTCTCATTTTACAGAAAGTCAAAGTCAAGTCAAAGTCAACGCTTTGACCTTGACTTTTGACTTTTCTTCTTCAAATATTTTCTAAAATTCTTAAGATATCTTCTTTGGTATATTTATATTATTTTCATTAATAAATAGATCATATTCATTTCTTATAAATCTTAATCAAACCTAAGTTTAACCAAATCAACTCTTCGATAAAAAGTCAACCGTGTTCTCTGTGGTTCGACCCGATCTTTTCACTGTACTTGATTTCATATTTTAAATCTTTGAGAGTTTGGAATTATAAATTTTGTTTGACCAACGATCGTGTGTTTCAACGACCGCACTAAATCGTTTCGTCACTAGCAACTCAACATATCGATTGGGTTAAATCGATCCTTGATTAATTAATCTATATGTGGATGTGGATAATTAATTAATGTTGACCAATAAGGTGTTATTTGGTTTATAGAGTTATTAACTAGTAGGATATATGGACGTAGAGGTTCACACACATAAGGTATATGGATGTTAGTGGAGATAGACATAATTATAGGGGTTTTTATAAAAAAACATCATACCAAATGTCTATAAATAGGGGGAGAATGACGACAACTCAAGGTGCCCATGCAAGCCTTTTTGGAATTCTCTCCTTTCTTTTCTTTCTCTCTTGGTGAAGAGCTTTGAAGAGGAGATCCAAACATCTGGAGACCGTGTGGATACCGCTAGAGGCTAGACACTTGAATAGCTTCCAGAACTCCTTCAAGGAAACCATGTAAGTATGGTTTCTCATTCATACTAGATGATAGGATCATTTGTTCTTGGTGGCTTTGTGTTTTGAATATCTGATTCAATGTTTTCCACTGCATTCAATGTTTTGATCGAAATTTTAGAAAGCTATTGACCTCAGATCCCAATAATTACATGTATAAATTGCATGTCATCATTAACCTCACCCTTTCCCTACTTTTAGGATCTCCAAAAAATAGGGTGAAACTCCTCAATTATTAGGAAGCTTACTTCCGCCTATTAGGTTGGCCTATATCTCTCCTAAAAACAAGGCTTCTTTTTGTTAACCATTTAAGAATGTTGTTGAACCACCTTGTCTTCTGATAGCATGCATTTATAACTTGAATTATTATCCTAATTAACTCATATTCATGCTTATTTTATGTGAATATGATGCATGTTATCATACTTTTAAGGAATTTTCTCCATTGGTATGTCATTTCACTAAAGTCGATATTTATGCATAAATTAGTGATAATGTCATGCTTAATAGATGATTAATCTTTTGTTAAGTTTAAATTAATAGAAGTTAATCTCTTTTATTGAATGATTTTGATTTTAGTGCATGTTTTGAAGGATAATTTCAAGATGAATTTATGATGTAGAATAGTTATTAAGAAATGAGTAAGTAAATTCTAATTCATCTTGATTTCTTCTTTCAAAATATATTTTAAATGACATGATGTTAAAAAGGAAGAAATTTGTGATCCAATGGAGAAAATTTGGATTAACAAGGAGTTGTATATTTAAAGTTATGAATTTCTGAAGTTTATGCCTTTTTCTGATTTTTATTTGATTTTTATTAATATTTTCTTTACTACAATTGCAAAAAAGGGAATTTACTACCTGCAGGTGATGACGTGGTGCGCGGGCCCAGGCGGCAAGCTGACGTGGCGCGCGGACCCACCTCGTGGATGCGATGAGGCACTGAGGCCACGTGGCAGAGCCATAGCTGGCCCGCGCGAGGCGCAGGTGGCGTGGCGGCATCACAGGCGTCGATACCGGTCGCGCTTCG
Organism: Lemna minuta; assembly: GCA_024174645.1. Taxonomy (NCBI): domain Eukaryota; kingdom Viridiplantae; phylum Streptophyta; class Magnoliopsida; order Alismatales; family Araceae; genus Lemna; species Lemna minuta. Next base: position 7,422,393 of record CM044116.1, read on the forward strand.
TCGATCGCGTGAACCCGAATACAACGATCACCATATAAAGCACGTGCGCTATCATTGAGTTAAGTGACAATGATTAAACGCCGCAGATGCTGGCACGTGGAAGCGATCGGGATGTTCGATCTTCATCCGACGAACGACGTTGGATTCGTCGCGAGCGCACGATCGATGGGATCGTCATCAGGGGTTCTTCATCAGACGGTCCAGACTTTTCGCATTTCCAGCAATCGGGGAGCGCTTGATCTCCATCGAACATTGGACGCTTCATCGGGCAGTAGATCTTCATCGAACGGGCGGCGATAGTGCATCAGATCAAGCTTGATCGTGCGATCAGGGATACCCTACTCACCTGATCTTCATTGGACGGCGGTCAAGACCTGATCGCAATGCGATCGTGGTTCGATAGCGATGCAATCGTGGCCACGATCAACTGTGATCGCGACTCCTTCAGCGCGAAATCACGCGATTGATCCTTCCCACTTCATCAGACGGCGATCGATGGAGCATCGACATCCAGATCGACGCCCGATCATGGCATTATCGTGGCCCGATCGTGGCTCCGATTGAAGCGGAATCAAGGCCAATTCATGGCCAATCCGGAAGCCACGACGTCGCCCCAAGGAACCGCTCCCACGACCCCTGCAAATTGCTTCCACGACCGCCTCAATTGCCCACGATTTTGCGCTAATTTTCCCTTTAAAAAGCCATGTATTCTCCCTTTGTTCTTCAACTTTTGATCGATTCGTGAAGAAATTAAGCGAATTTCAAGGAAGGTCTTAAGTTCTCGTGATCCTCTGCTTCCAAGTGTGTAGAGACGCATCCATTAAAGCATGATAATCACGATTTCATCTCTTAATTTCATCGAATTTTCCCCATGAATTCCAAACGTCTATAAGGAAGAATCTGAGCAAATTCGCTTCAATCCACAGAATTGAGGCCCCATTCTTGCGGCAATCGAGTTAGTAGTGAGATTCAATCGATTATCAAGAGGTAATTTGAGTTTTTATTAGGTTTACATCTTTAATTTTGCAAATTAGTTCATAGTGTTCTTCATTTTTTCTAATTTTCAGTCCAAAAAATTGCTAATTTTGAAAATAGTATAGCTCTCTGATTATAATTCTAAATCACTTGATTTTAGTTTTTTGGATTCCCTATTTTCATCAGCTTTCCGTAGATAGCAAATTCATTGAATTCTGAGTTCATTTGATCCTCCAATTTGACGTTTGACCGAGGACTGTTCATCTTTCATCAGAAGTCAAATGTTGACTTTCGGGGTCAATTTCTTTCAATTTACAAATCAGAATTTAATCATTTTGGTCTCTTTAAATTCCTCTAGTTCTTAGCTTTCCATTGACATATAAATTGCAAGATTTGGATTTCATTTGACGAGTCAATTTGAAGATTTCCTCTGAGGTGTTCATTTCGAGGATTTTCTGATACTTGATTTTCAATAATTCATAGTAAATCCATTTGTTATCCAAAAATCACGAATTATATATCAATAAATTCCATTTCCTATCTAGTTTCCAAATATATAATTTTCGTAATCTTCTGACTCTGTTTGATTCTCTGATTTTACAGAACACCTACTGTTAGTCATAGTGAATGCTTTGACTTTGACTTTTGACTTTTCTCTCTGAAACCCGAGAATTAAATTCTTATAATTTCTTATTTAGTCTATTTATATCATTTTCACTCATTACATCTTATTTTTAATTCTTCAAAACCCCTTTTAAACCTGAGTTTGACTAAGTCAACGTTGTGATTAAAGTCAACCCTTGTCTCTGTGGATCGACCCGATACTTACACATTACTTGATTTTATATCTTATCTCTGTGAGTTCGGTTTTTATAAATTTTGTTTGACCGGCGTTTTTGTGATTTAACGACGCACGAAAACGATCCGTCAACTTCTAAAAGGTGGAAACTCATTTTCTTCGTCTACATATTGGTAATTTCTCTCCAAGCTCTCTCTATATTTTATCAAAATCCTTGCATAAGAAAAATGTGAGAACTTTATCGTTTGATTTCAAATGGAGTTAGTCTCATAATGTAAATCAAATTATACAATGATGTATATTAGGACATCAATGTTAAAGTCATGTTTGGACCATATTTAGTTATAAATAGAAGTATATTTATTTATCTTTTAGGCTAGTGATTAAAATACCTAAATATGACATTTTCATGCACAGATGCAACTACTAATTTATGCTTACCAAAGAAACCTCAAAATGATGCAACTACTTTTCAATTCACATGAATTACAATTGAATGGGAAGATTATAATGATGTAAATGTGTAAAATAGACAAAAAGAATTTGACTTTCTTAATAATTAATTCTATTGTTTGTATAAAATGATTAGAGTACGTGAAGGTGAATTGTTAGAGTCTACCCACTAAGGCCCCACATATTCTCTCTCCTACTTTTTCGAAGCAAACACATGTACTGATAACATGCATTTATAACCCAAATTCTTATCCTAATTAACTCATATTCATGCTTATTTTATGTGAATATGATGCATGTTATCATAATTTTTAGGAATTTTCTCCATTGGTATGTCATTTCACTAAAGTTGATATTTATGCATAAATTAGGGATAATTTCATGCTTAATAGATGATTAATCTTTTGTTAAGTTTAAATTTATAAAAGTTAATCTCTTTTACTGAATGATTTTGATTTTTTGCATGTTTTGAAGGATAATTTCAAGATGAATTTATGAATTAAAATATTTATTGAGAAAGGAGTTAAGTAAATTCTAATTCATCTTGATTTCTTCTTTGAAAATATATTTTAAATGTCATGATGTTAAAAAGGAAGAAATTTGTGATCCAATGGAGAAAATTTGGATTAAAAAGGAGTTATAAATTTAAAGTTATGAATTTCTGAAGTTTATGGCCTTTTTCTCATTTTTTATTTGATTTTTAAATTGATTTTTATATCAATATTCCTTATTTAAAATCGCAAAAAAGGGGGTACTTACCTGCAGGTGCTGACGTGGCGAGCGGGAGCTGTGGACGTGCTGATGTGGCGCGCGAGACCACCGCGTGGATGCGACGTGGCACTGAGGCCACGTGGCAGAGCCACGGGTGGCCCGCGCGGGGTGCAGGAGGCGCACAGTGCGCGGACACGTGGCAGGAGGCCACGCGGGTCCATGTGGGCGCCCGTGTGGGGCGCCAAGTGGCAGGTGAGGTCGGCATATGGAGGACCCACGGGTTAGTGGGCCCTGGTAAGATATCGGGGGCGGTAAGGCGAACGCGTTACACTGCCCCTCAATTTAAACTTGACTTTCTTCATCTTTTCTTACGTGTCGGACTATGTCCCACACGTTTCTTACTGTTGCAGAACGCGTGACGGCTCAACGGACGTTGGATTCCATCAGAACGGCGGAGATTGCTTGGACCCAAGTCCACGCAATGATCAAATCAACACGTGCGTTTAAATGACAAGTAAGTGAAACGATCGAGGGCTTACCCAGTGACACGTGGAGTCGCAAGGAGCGTCCGATCGTCATCGCGATTTGATCAAGGATTCATCAGACGTGGATTCATCGGACGGTCGTGATCTTCATCGCGATCTTCACAGATCGGACGGCTGGCGGTGGACCCTCCTCACGATCGTGGCATACTGGATCGAGTGAATCGCGATCGTCCACTCAGCTGAAACTCCATTGGATGGCGGGGAAGATTCGTGGAAGAACTCCACGATCGCGGTCCGATCGAACCGCGATCGCGGCGCGATCGAGCCGCGATCATGGATCTTTCGTCGTGGAAGCAATGCCACGATCTCGGCGCACGGTTCCAACTGAAGACGACAAGAGAAACGTCCACGATCGAGGCCCGATCGCCTCGCGATCATGGACTGATTGCCGCTTGATCGTGACCATGATCAAGCGCGATCGAGGCTTCTGTTGAAGCAAAATTGAAGCGAAATTCACGGCCAATTCGGGAGCCATGAAGCCGCCCAAGGGAATCGCCCCCACGACGCCTCAAATCCGCTCCCACGACCGCGTCAATTGCCCACGATCTTCGGGCCAATTTTTCCTTAAAAAAGCGATGTATTCTCCCATTGAAAACGAACTTTTGATCGATTCGTGAAGAAATTAAGCGATTTCGAGGAAGGTCTGAAGTTCTCGTGATCCTCTGCTTCCAATAGTGTAGAGACACATCCATTGAAGCATGAAAATCACGATTTAGTCACTTGATTTCATCGAATTTTCCCCTTGAATTCCAAACGTCCACGAGGAAGCATCCGAGCAAATTCGCTTCAATCCACGAGAATTGAAGCCCCATTCTTGTGGCAATCGGGTAAGTAGTGAGATTCGATCGATTCTCAGGTGACAATTTAAGTTTTTATTAGGTCTAGATCTTTAATTTTGCAAATTAATTCTTAGTGCTCTTCATTTTCCCCAATTTTCAATTCAAAAAATTGCTGATTTTAAAAATAGGATATCTCTCTGATTATAATTCCAAATCACTTGATTTTGGTTTCATTTGATTTCTCTTTTTATCAGCTTTCCGTGGATAGTAAATTCATCAAATTCTGAGTTCATTTGGCCCTCCAATTTGACGTTTGATCGAGGATTGTTCATCTTTCAACCATTGACTTTCGGGGTCAGTTCATTTCAATTTACAAATCAGAATTTGATCATTTTGGTCTCTTTAGATTCCTCTGGTTCTTAGCTTTCCATTGACATATAAATTGCAAGATTTGGATTTCATTTGACCAGTCAATTTGACAATTTTCTCTGAGGTGTTCATTTCAGGGATTTTCTGATATTTTATTTTCAATAATTCATAGTAAATCCATTTCTTATCCAAAAATCACGAATTATATATCAATAAATTCCATTTCCTATCTAGTTTCCAAATATAGAATTTTCGTAATCTTCTGACATCAGTTGGTTATCTGATTTTACAGAACACCTACTGTTTGTCAGAGTCAATGGTTTGACTTTGACTTTTGACTTTTCTCTGTCAAATTCGAGATTTCAATTCTTAAAACTTCTTATTTAGTCTATTTATATCATTTTCACTCATTAAATCTTATTTTTATTTCTTTAAAACCCCTTTTAAATATAAGTTTGACCAAGTCAACTCTACAATTAAAGTCAACCCTGCTCTCTATGGATCAACCCGATACTTACACATTACTTGATTTTATATCGTATCTTTGTGAGTTCGGTTTTATAAATTTTGTTTGACCTACGTTTTTGTGTTTTAACGACGCACAAAAACGCTCCGTCATGTACTCATCTCTTTCTCAATATAATGATAAGGATTTATGTCTCTCTGCATGATATCACAGCCAATGGCTCAGCCTTGGCGTTATTTTCATTGTAGATGACGCACTTTTTCTAGTGGCCACCATCTCCAAGTCTCCACCTACTGGGATCAAAGGCTTGACAAGCTCTTCAATTTTTTGTTCAAAACATTGAATATAATTTCAGACGTTGAATTTAACATTCAAAAAATTTGCAGCACTAATAATAGATGATCCTATCATCTATTCTAGACGATTATACCATCTAGTATAGAATAAAATTCATACTTATAGGGATTATCTAAAAAGAGTTCTTCAAGGCGTTCAAGAGTCTGGCCTCCAACGCTATCCACACGGTCAGTGAATGATTGGATCACCTTTAGAACACTTGTCACTATGAGAACACGAGAAGAGAGGGGAGAGTTTTCCTCTAGGCTCGCATGAGTACCATTGTTAGGGTCATTCTCCCCATATTTATAGACTTTGGGAATGTCTATATCCACCAATCCCCATTGACCTTGAGTGTGTGAGCTTCTAGGTCCATATATCTTGTCAGTTAATCACTCTATCAACACAATAACATCATATAGATTAATTGGTCTTCCGTATCAATTAACTATATCATCATATAGATTAATTGAGTAAGGATCAATTTAACCCAATTGACAAGTTGAGTGACGAGACGAACCAGCGAGGTCATCGATTTCACAAGGTCTTGTGTGAAAAATAATTCCAAACTTACCAATTTGATGAAAATAATTCGAATCGAGGGGTATAATGGTAAATAAGGGTCGAATCCACACGGAAATAAGGAAATTTATGATGTTTTCTTTGAAATTGATCAAATCGGACAATAAATCGATGGTAGAAATTGGGGAAAATGGTCTATTATGAAAGATAACTTCAAATTGCTTCCACGGAATCAAGAATCATTGAAATTGATCTTGATTTCGCGGAGAAATTGAAGTTCGAAGTAGAGAGAAATTTCCGAACGTTTAAATCGCAAAATTAACAAAAATTGAACTAAATTGAACTTGAAATCCTAATCTAAATCAAAATTAAACATGATTGGATGATAGATTAGCAAAAACCGACTCCACTAACCCAAGATTGCGATCAAATTAACACGATTAAACCTCTTAATTGTCGAAAACGTGAAGAACGCGATCGTGGAGTTCAAGCTTTGATTTCTCCTTCTCCATTCAACCAAATCTCGATTTTATGCCCTCTATGGATGCGGAAATGGATGTAGAAGAGGATGGAACAGAGAGATTTGAGAAGGGAGGTATCTAAACAGATCAATTTGATTGATTTCTAACTCAAATGCTTACAAATCAGAAGAACGTGCCTTATTTATAGGATATTTGGGCCTAACCGTCCGATCGAAACGATCGACGATTACGATGGAACGGTCCATCGTGGACCATTTCAAAAATGTCGCGGCCGTTGGATTTGAGATGGAGCGCCAGGATGAGTTGTTTGAGATGCGTTATAAAACGCATGAGATCGCATCCCTTAGATCGCGATCCGACGGCCGAGATGTGTAGCCCGCGATTCAATCCGGACCGATATAACTCCTCTTTTTTAGACACATGTTTGTGATGTGATCTGGTGGACCGCGAGCTCACCCGATCGACACGCGATGATCCGCGCTCCGTCCGATCCAACGCACCGCGATTGGCCACGTCACGTGCACATTAAACTCCATGTGGAACTTAGTCCCACACGGAAAAAATTAAAGAATTCGGTCGGTTTTATAACATGCGACGGACTTAAGCATTAGCTTAAATCAAAACTATCGGATGCTTATATGTACTATAAACATTATACTTACCATATATATAAATAATGCACACGTCACATCGCGCCGCGTAGGCGCCGAGTGGGCCCGCGTGGCTCTGCCACGTGGCCTTGTATGCCACATCGCATCCACGTGGGTCCCGCATGAATATATAAACCCTTTTTAGCCTTTTTAATTTATTTTTAACATTAAAAATCGCAAAATTAATTCAGAAAAATCCAGAAAATCCCTAAAAATTAGAAAATTCATAACTTTTAATATATAACTCCAAATTAATCCAAATTTCTTTCATTTGATCCAAAATTCAATTATCTATCAGTCTAAAAAGTTAAAATTAAGAAATAATGAGATTTTTAAGTTCCATTTAAAAAATACATTTATTTTTTAAGGATTTTAACTTAAGAAAATATAAATAAATGTTTATAAAACATTTTCTCTCATTATTTTAACTTTAAAAACCTCTATATTCTCAAGTCAAGATGTGTTATTAATTATTAATCCTTAAATCATCATATTTAACCCTAATTTAAAGCATTTTTGAGATTATAATGACTTTTTCATGGAATGATAGAAAAATACACATAAATATGATAACATGCATGGAAATGAAATCATTTATGCCTTTATATGAATCAATAATCATATTTTATCATGTTAATTTAGCATGTTATCATTGAGTCTCTAGCATGACGGGTGCCAAGAGCTACACCATATGCTCTAGGAGATATGAAGTATATCAGAACTCTTTTATGAAACCTTTCGTAAGCGATTACCGTGTAGATATAATCTTTTATCTGCGCAAGACTCATGAATGACTTAGGATATGCTTAACTATCAAAATTTAATGGGTCACTCCATTTAGTACTGGTACGAGTAGAAAAACATCAATAAAAATTTCTCTAATATTTCCACTAACTTGGCCAAGTATTTAACTTCATCTCATTTCTTAAGTCAATTTCCTCTCATACCAAGGGCAGATGATTGCACTCAATCATGCTTAAAGACTTCATGTCTTATCTATAATTTTTTGGCGATCCCATGGATGGGGATTTGTAAGTTATAGTCAAAACATGATCATCCATCCACACGACGTACACAACCGTGACATGAATCAAGTTAATTGACAGTTATATATAATACCACTCATGGATTTATATAGATAAATTATATGAATTCTTTCTCCAAAGTGCATTCATCATCTATCCTTAGTGTATCTACAAAAATAACCAAAGGATCAACCATACTCATCATATGAGTCGAATTAGATAGTGTTATTTTTTAGGATAACGGTGTCCTTCTCAAATATCTCACGAATAAGAATGTTTAGAACATATGCTTAAAGACTAGAGATCACTATATTATGATCTCATCATAATTCACTTGGTTATTGCATATGCTCATAGACTTCACTAAAAAAATCATATAAGAATTATAATAAATAAAATTTCATTTCAGTGAATACAAACAATAGTTGAAGGTGTGATTGGCTTGCATGTTACATAATTTTATCACCGCCACCCCTATTATTATGCCATCATCCCCATTTACTCTAATCACATAAAATTTTTAGAGTACGTGAATGTAAATTATTAGAGTCTACCCACTAAGGGCCCATTTACTCTCTCTCCTACTTTTTCTAAGTAAACACATGTACTCCTCTCTTTCTCAAGTAAATAAAATTTCATTTCAATGAATACAAACAATAGTTGAAGGTGTGATTGGCTTGCATGTTACATAATTTATCACCGCCACCCCTATTATTATACCATCATCCAAGTTTGTTGGCCACTTCGCATCAAGCAATCACCTTGTAGGTGTTGGTATCTGAGATCGATAAGCCTTCCAAATTTGATCAAAATATTGACTAGTGCGAAATACATTGAATCGTATATTAAAAATATTGAGGCATTAAGAACTTATGGTCCTATCATCTTGTATGTGTCAAAAAACATAGTTATAGGGTTTACTTAAAAGAGTTCTTGAAGAGGTTCAATTTTCCATCCTCTAGCGATGTCCACACAATCACCGAACAATTGGATCTCCTCTTCAATTCTCTCAACCAAGAAAGAAAGAGAAGAAATGAGAAAATTCTTACAAAGCTTTCATGGGCACCTTTAGTTGTGTTATTTCTCTTCCTATTTATTGATCTTGGGTATGTGAACTTTTCATAAAAACCATTATAATTATATCTATATCTACCATTGCTCATATACCTTATGTGTGTGGCCCTTTAGGCCCCTACATCTCACTACTTGATGATTCCATATAGCCAAAAATATATTATTGGTCAATCTATAGTATTTATTTATATTAATATAGATATTAATTAATTAAGGATTGATTTGACCTAATCAATAGGTTCAGTTGTCAGGCCGTTGGGTGCCAAGCTACTCCACGTCATCAAAGAGGTATGGACTATATAAGAACTCTCATATAAAACCTTCCCCTTATCGATTACCATGTATATACAATCCTTCATCCGCCCAAGACTCATAAATTACATAGGGTATGATCAACTGTCAAACCTTAATCGACCATTCAAGTTAGTAATGATACATGAAGGAAATCACTAGAAACTCCTTATACAATATTTTTGTTACCTTGGCCACACAATCACCTTTGAGGACTTCATGCAGCATGTGATAGATGATGTTTTAAAGATCCGGTGACTAGGAATTCTTAAGTCATAATCAAAACACAGTCATTCATCCACAAGATATCTTTGGTGTTTCAAGTCAAGGGATCACATGCGCAACCGTCACAACGATCAACCTAATTGACAGTTATTTATAATATCATTTAGGGATTTATATGTTTCAATTTAATGGAATCTATATCTAAAAAAACCTACTATTTATCCTTGGTGTCTCAACACTGATGGTTACATGATTAGTTATACTTATCATATGAGTCAGATTAGATTATAATATTTTTTTGTGGATAATTTGGTGTCCTTTTCGAATATCTCGAGTACGAATGTTTAGAATTTTTTTTAAAGACTAGTGATCGTTGTATTGTGATGTCATCATAATTTATCAAGTCACTGCATATGCTCTTGGACTTCATTACACAGATAACACAATAATGACAATAAATAGATTTCATTTCAAAAAATATAAACAAAATAGATGAAAGTGTGATTGGCTTGTAGGCTACATAATATCCATTAACATATTGCATCGAGATGCAGCCTACTACCTCTACCTATTTGTTTCTTAGTCCTAGCTATCATTCTACCTTAGTCAAGGCCTTCCTCTGATGGCATCCTTTGGCTTGGATGACTCCAATTTCTCTACTACCTCCACCACTAGTCCCAATTGCTCACATACTACAACTACCTATTGATGATTTGCCTCTGCAGAAATAGTCACATAATTCAATTATCACCCATCTCTCTCCACCATCATATATCTTTTATGGTCATAAGGATGGCTCATGCATATCTAGCTTTGAAGACTTCCTTATCATTGATAATATGCATCATTACTTGGCAAAAACCCCACTATCTCAACTTGCCCCAACCTATGCATCGTGCACACAATTGGACTTGCCAATTCTCACCTAGATGTGCTAGAGTCTTTATGACTCAATCTCATACTTACTATCATTGATCAATACTACATGTGATTTGTGGACAACACAAGGGTTAATGTATATGTATAGAAGAGATATCAATTATACTATAGAGATATTTGAGTGTCTCTTTTTCTATAAAGCAAGGAGAGTAATCTCTCATGTTGGGTTCTGAAGTTGATAAGCCTTCAAAAACTTTTGATCAAAACATTGAATGCAGTGGAATACATTGAATTAGATATTCAAAACACTCGAGCCACCAAGAACAGATGATCCTATTATCTAGTATGTATGAGAAAACATACTTACAAGGTTCTCTTGAAGGAGTTCTTGAAGCTATTCAAGTGTCTAGCCTCTAGCGGTATTTAAACGGTCTTTGGATGGTTGGATCTCCTCTTTAAGAGAGAAAGAGAAGAAATGAGATAATTCTCACAAGGCTTGCATTGGCACCTTTAGTTGTGGTCATTTTCTCTCTATTTATAGGCATTTGGTATGTCAATTTTTTTATTAAAACCCTCATAATTATATGTATATTCACCAACATCTATAGACCTTATATGTGCAACCCTCTAGGACTATATATCTCATTAGTTAATTACTCTATAGGCCCAATAATACATTATTGGTCAATCTTAATTAATTATCTATGTCAACATATAGATTAATAAATCAAAGATCGATTTAACACAATCAATAGGTCGAGTTGCCAGCCTATTGGGTGTCAAGCTACACCACGTACTCTAAGAGATATGGAGTAAGTAAGAACTCCCTTATGGAACCTTTCTGTTATCGGTTATCATGTATATATAATCCTTTATCCACACGAGACTCATGAATGACTTAGGGTATGGTCAACTATCAAACCCTAATCTATCTCTCAAGTTAGTACTGATACGTGTAGGAAATCATTAAGAACTCCTCCAATATTTCTACTACCTTGGCCAAAGATTTAACTGCATCTCATTCCTTATGTCAATCTTGTTAAATACCAAAGGTGGATGATCCCATCTTAACCATATAATCATCTTCGAGGACTTCACGCCACAGAAGACATCTTCGAGGACCACAAAAGATGCCTTTGGTGTCTCAAGTCAAAGGACCACATACACAACCACAACATGAATCATACAGATCAATTCAGTAAACTATTTCTCCTTAGAGCACCAACTACCTATCTTTAGTGTCTCCACACCGATATCTATATGATCAACCATACTCATCATATGAGTCAGATTAGATAGTGTTGTTCTTTCTAGAAAATTTGATATCCTTCTTGAATATCCCACATATAGGAATGTTTAAAACATATGTAAAAAGACTGGTGATCACTATATTATGATCTCAGCATAATTTACTTACTCTTTGCATATGTTCATGGACTTCATTGAAAGCATCACATAAGAATAACAATGAATAAATTCATTTCAATCAACACAAATAAGATATATGGAAGTATGATTGGCTCATAGGCCACATAATATGCATCACCTTCTAAATCATTTTCCATGGATGAAAAAATGTTCAAGGAATTGTCATTCTACTAGCTAATGACCATTGAATTGGAGACTTTAGGCCACTATTATTTAGAAATCTGATTTCAACATATTTCTACACAGTCTCCATCCATAAATAACCTTTCAAATTAATTCGATAAAAAACCTTCAATCATATCTATTTTATCAACAGCTTTACATATCATTGAGGAAGATCCATTGGGCTGTCTTGGCCTCTACTACTACATCTATCTTGGTGGAACTTTTTTTGCTTTGATTGTCTTCGATTTTTGCAGTTTAAAATGGGGGTGTGGATCCAAGCCTCCCATTCACCTAGGTGGCCATTATACTCCTAAGGGAAATCAAAATTTTTTGTCTTGAATTTATTGTGACAAGGCCACCCATGCCTCGAAGAAATAATGGATGAAGTTCATGAAAATTGAAATGGGCTCAAGCTATGCTATCTTCTACACCTATGGGCTTGATTTTCCCTGGTGTGTTTGAAACACCAACCATGCAAATGATCAAGACTAGTTTTTGCCTCAACACAATATGAAGAGTGAAAGAAATCTCAAGTGTCCACTTCAACAACTATTCTTGTCTCCATTTCAAGTAAACTCAACTTTTCTTGTTTCTAAATCATCTTGGGTGGTTGACTCAAGGCATCTGCTTATATGACTAGAACCACTTCTATCCTATCTTCCCTCACTCTTACAACCACTTACCCACCAGTATCCAATATTGATGGTTTTTTGTGCTCTATTCAAGGTATGGATTGACCAAACCTGCCTCTTCCCTTACGCTCCATGGTGTTCTTTACATTCCCACTTTTTCAATTGGTACCACTATAAATACCCTAATTTTATAGCTATTTTATCCCCTTTGTATTGTGTCTTCTATGTATTGGTCAAAGGATTCGTTTGGGGTGTAAGAACAGTCGTGAAACCTTTGAAATTGCATTGGACACTCCTTCATTGTGATTTCTTGATCTTTTTTCATGTTCATTGTCTACAGCTTGGCCATGTTCTATTTTTGGCATTGTAGACTTGGCCATCCTTGCTTTTTCAAATGTAAAAGATCTTTACTGTGGTTATATGTGACTGAGTTTGTGTGTGAGTCATTCCTCATGGACAAACATCACTAATCTACCAACTTGACTTGGGTTTTGTTCTACCATCCCATGCATTTGAACTTATTCACTATGGTATTTGGGGTCAGTCTTGTGTTCCCTCTCCTTCAGGCCATCTTTATTATAATCTACTTTTTGATGATTATACTCATGTCATCTGGATATATCTCATCAAAGATTGCACAAAAGTCATTGAAATTGTTTGCCGATTGATGCAATAATTTATTACCCAACCAATTTTCATCATATTTCATCATTATCATATTTATTCCATCTCAAAATATTCTTGAATCTTCAACCTCACTTTTTCCCTTTACATTCTTACCTAATAAATTTTTTTGTGGATTCACCTTGACTCATAGTTGTGTTAATTTCTATCATTATTTCAACGAGTTAAATATTTTTCAATCTAGGATTTCTGAAATGATTTATTATTTACCACTAATTAAAGATTCAAAAAAAATATTACTAATTTTTTTAAGAATAGATAGCTAGATGATTCAAGGCATGTGATCATTCTTACAAAGAGAACCAATACATTTCAAGTATCTTGTATGAGGAGAGATGATTATCACTGGCATTGCACCCTTGATCTGAGTGAATATTCATTTCCATTACAAAAAATTCTAGATTTGATGTTCCATTGATCAATGAACATGGTTTATGCAAACGGAGTTGCAAAAAATAGTAAAAGACATGGAAATCTCATATTGATATGAAGCTAGAGAATAATCAACTCACTCACAGTTGATTATTAGCCATGAAATTGGTTTAGGGTCCAAAAAATTGAAAAACACTCAAATGTTTTGCTCATAAGTTAACATTTTAACTAAATAAAATAAAATATTGACTCTAGACTAAATTAAAAGGGTTCTCCTTTGCTCCACCATGGTGCATGTGCCTGAGCAAGATGAAAGATAAACTTAGAAAATGGGTTCAACTAATTTTTTTCCACTTTTTGGATCTAATAAAATGTCGGATGTTAAGTTTCAAATAAAAAACTCACTTAACACTTTTAGTTTTGAGTATAAAGACTTTGTTCCACTATTTGACTTTGATCATTATGGATTGGTACCAAGATCAACTTGTAAATTCGCTTTGAAAAAATTCTTAGCCCTAGATGTGCATATTTGTAAAAGAATTTTCTATTAGATAGATGTTTAGTGCCAATTCTTATTTTATTGTTCCATTAGTTCATAAGCTAATCGTCAAGGATGTCAATTTTCCCTCCTACTTTTTAACATCTTGGGGTAAAAATACATTATAAAACATGAAAACAAAGGTAATTAACGGAAAAACCTTCATGGTTTTCCACTTCTGAAATCGAGCAAAATTTTGGAAAACAAACCATTATTATTTGAATTAAATGCATTGATGTCAAAAATTCATTTAAACAATGCAACTCTCAACAAATTAAGTGCATTGATTTCGGTAGCTATGCCACCCACGGGAATTTGAACAACCTAGAGGAGCGTGAGTCTTATATTCCGCTGAACGGCATTCTTGACAAGGTTGTATGTCTTTCTTCACCCTGCTCAAGTCCAACCCATTTGGACCTCTTAGAGGTTCCAACCAAGAAGCTTGTGAATCCCAAAAACGTATGGTTTCCCCTCCAAAAATAATCTCTCCTATTGGGGAACACATTAGATAGTTACCTAAACCAATCAGTCGTTGAGAGCAGCCTACATTGGCCCCAAGGCGTTGGTCTCTAACTAAAAAAGTAAAATCTTGAGCTTAAAAAGCTTCTAGTCCATTTGGTCCATAAAATTTACTAGGGTAAGTAGTATTATTGAACCAGACAAAACAACAAGCTATAAAACCAAATATAGAAAAAAGCACCTAAAACTATAAGGCAAGCCTCTCCAAACCAGACAAATGCGTGGCGAGCCCAAGCAAAAAGGGTTAATTAAGATATGGCAAATTCCACCAAGTATACAAGTGGAGCCTAACCATACATTTCCCCCACTTATATCTTCAAAATCATCCACACTAACAATCCATCCTTCTCCACCAAAAGGACATTTTGGTAACACTTGAGTTAAGGGTCAAGTTGGTAAGTTTTCTTACATCTCCCCCTCCAGGAGCCCATGTATCATATACACCACGAAAATAAAGAACTTTGAATACTAAAAGAAATGCACTCCAAGAAGGTTTAATTGAAAATGTTTGAAAACATCAATAAAATAATAAAAATTCTTTGTTTTAACCTTGAGATATAAAAGAATTAAGAAAATAATTTATAAAACTATTTTGAAGCATATCAATGGACCTAGTTTACGAATTTATTCAAACTCTCAACGAATTCCTAGGATTTTGGTGGGAATGGATTAATCTGATATGAAATTGTGCACAATTTTGCAAAGAAATACACCACTTGTTTCTTTAGAAGAGAAAGAGATTTGAAACATGCTCAATATTATTTGATTGAATAGTTTCCTTGGCTCCTTGTTGTTTGAAGAAACCCTCCCCTTGAATTTGTCTTTTTTCACCAAAAGCAGACATGAGATAACAAATCAAGTCTTGGGATATTTGACAAAATGCAATTCATTCTTTAAATGAATTGGCTTATTATTTAAACGACTGCTTCCTAATAGCAGCGTGTCTAATATTTCACCATGGCGGATTGCCTGAGATAATAATAGCTTATATCTCTCAATTGTGGAGACTAAAGGATCTAATCTTGTTCAAATCGACTACTCATTTCTGATTTTTCTAAATAGCCAACTATTCATAGTTATAAATTTTATTAATACTTCTAATTTTTATTCTATTAAACTTTCCCTTGAACAAGATTATAGCAAAAAGGAGTTCTAATCACTTTTGTAAGTGTGCTTTTAACGAAAAAAAGCTACTTTTCTTTGTCAAAATGGCATTTGGGAAAATAGAAATGGCCATATTCCAATTTTTTTAAAATAAAATTTCAAGTGATTATATTATCTCTCTATTTCTTATTTTATTTAAAGATAAAGAAATAGAAAATTAATAATAACTAGAACCGTATTTATAGTAAAAGATAAAATGAAATTGTTTTAATGTAGCGACAAAGCACCAGTGGTCTAGTGGTAGAATAGTACCCTGCCACGGTACAGACCCGGGTTCGATTCCCGGCTGGTGCACGTCTCCATCCGTTGACTTTTGGAATGCAATTCTTTTACTGATCTGCAAGACACCATTATTTCCACAACTATCAAACGTTGTATATAAACATGCAGCAAATAATCTGCTGCGCGCATCTTCTGCATCATTTTTTCAATAAACGCTACTCATGATTTGAATTCAACTCCCGAATTTTTCCATACTCTCTCTGTTAAACCATTAGATTCATCCCCAAAAACTACAGGTCAACGAATATATCGTCACTCCTGTCAAAATTTATCGCAAAATTTCTTCACTCTTCCCGTGAAGCTCACATTGAGAGCAATCAACGCAACCTCTCTTTCATCGATCTGATGAAACAAATTCCTGTCCCGAGAAATCTCCTCCTCACGGAGGCGAAACCCGCCTTCTTTTCCCCGAGAAATCCGGCGGCGCCGTCGTCCTCTCAAGAACAGACTTCAATGCCTGATGAACATTATTCGTGAAGATGCTGCACTCGGACTCGTAGTCTCCGCAACAGCTTAAAACGATCTCGTTCTTCACTCTCCCTCCAACAGCCGATATCTCCGCTTTGATCGTCTTCATCCGAAGATTCAACAAAGTCTGCTTCAGATCCGCGAGCAGATCGGGTCGATCGGCGCAGCAAAGCGACGCCTTGATAGAGAAAGCGCCGCCCATCTCCCCGTTGACCTCCACTTTGATCTCGTCTTCATCTGCGGGGACGTTGACTCCTTGACTTATCTTCGTCGTACTGTTTCTTAGCTCCTTTAACTTGCTAATAACCTCCGTCAGTAACGCTGCCTTATCCATCTGCAGAGAGAGAGAGAAAGAAAGAAGATGAGGGAGAGAAAGAAAGATATGGGAAAAGGATAATTGTTTACACCTTGCAAGTGCCGGGGATGATAGTTCTGAGAGTGGAGAGATGGGCGTTGATTCTCTCTCTACGCCTTCTCTCGGCCTCGCTGTGGCTCTTCAGCGCCATAGTTAAACGGGTCTTCTCGATGGTTTCCTCGGGCGTTATTCTCTCTCCTCTATCTCTGTCGAAGACGAGAGCAGACTGCGCCGTCAGGCCGCCATGAACGACTCCTTCGGGGAATCCCCGCATCACCTGAAAATCTCCAAAGTGAAGAGATCCCATCGCCGCAGGAGGACAAAGATGGAGAGGTAGAGGGGGAGTATTTCAAAGATTCCTCCTCCGGAGGATCGTCATCAATGGAATAGTTTATTTCTTAGAAGTCATTAAAAACTAATTTTATATGAAAGAAAACCTTTGAAAAAGCGTATGTCAAATCAGCTCTCCTCATCCGATCTAGAAGAAGCGAGGAATCGAGAAGGCGATGCCGGGAAGAAAACAACGTCCCTGCTGTCACCGGTGACGCGACGATCAGTTAGCCCGAGGGGGGAATTGGAAAAGAAATCAATGATTTGTGTCCAGCAGGATGAGAGGATGAGATGAATGATTGAATGAATAAAGCTTTGTGACCCTACACATTACTTTCATATCTTGGCTTTGTTCAGACCTGACGATCTCATCTGGCAGTGCACTTCTTTAGAGCAAGTTGCAGAAAGCCGTCCTTATCTTTTGATCTTACATTTATTGGCCGTTCTCGCGTATATCTCGTGGGCCTCTTGGATTGAGAGAGGAGAGAGAAAGAAGAGAGAGAGATAGAGAGAGAGGGAGAGGATACAAATACATGCTCTAAGAATCAGAATCTTATCTTTTCACGATTATTATTTAATTAGATTTTTATAGCGTGATGAAACAATTATTGTGGTTGACTTTCGATGAGATTGTGGAGACTCCGAAATGAAACGTCTGTTTTTTTATTAAAGCTGGATCAGTGCCCGCCGAGATGTCAGTTCGGCCCGCAGATTAGATGGGGGCCAATAGCGATGACCTCCCACCGCATAAAATTGAAAGTTCTTGCAGAGCGGAATCCTCAAACGTGCGATGACATCTCTGAAGCAGCTTTCGTTTCCATCTCTCTTCTTGATTTCCTCGGCATCATGCTCCTTCCAAAGTGAGAGTTTCCTTTCTCTCTCAAGGGGAACTCCTGGCGGAAGGCTGATGAAGCGCTGGTATCCTTTGGCGACGATAGGGGAATCTGGAGTTGTCTACTTTGTAGCGGCCCGGTCCTTGTTTTGGTCCTTGTGAGTGCAATTGAATAAGCAAAAGTGTTCAGCGATAAAATTGCGATTGGAGAAGGACACAGATGCCGAGGATGGCGTACGATGTGCATGTATTCTGACAGTTCATTCATATTTAATTTAAGAAAGATTTCAGAAGTAATGGAGCCATCTTGCTTGAGTAGAATCTCTAGGAATTTTTTCTCGAAAACGACAGCAACTATCATGTTGAAACCAATAATGTCTTTTGTTCAATTTGGCAAGTTTTCAGAATTTCCATAATATCTCCGTCCATGCGCCTTGGAGACCATCATCGTAAGTCACCAACATCATGGTGCCTTATAAGAATTTCTAGTTTTTTTGGGTTCTCCTTGTCAAGGTTGATGTCCTCTGGAATGCCCCTTTTGAAACACCTATATATGGTCCCCATCATAGCTCACGATGACATAACCCCATATGATCTTATGTTTAGAGATTCGATCATCTCAATTGAGTGTTTCTCTTGGTTAGAGCACGCTCTAGGGTTTGTGGACTAGAGCAAAACGTTTTTTTTTTGTATATTCCAGGGTTGAAGAAGTTACTTTTACGGATTTGGCATGCCTCATCCCCTTCACAGAGTAATAGATTTTTGTAGATTTGAGTATAGTTATGCCACATCCTTGCACTAAGGCTATGTCACTTTGCTTGGTTTCATTTTGTTCATTTCCATTCCCACAAAAAAAGAGTGAATGATATCCTAAAGCGAAATATTAGCTGTTTTGTTTTTCTTCTAGAAATTATTGAACTATAATAGTAAAAAAAAGTAATGAGTGCATCCCAAGATTGGAAAGATGGAGACTAATGAGGATATTTTCTTAAAAGAGTATAATGTAGGTATCCACCAAGAATCTAGGGATGAAACTAGATAAAGCTCACAAAAAAAAACGGAGAAAAACAACCTTCTTAAATGAAATGACAAATATTCATAATAAAGGTCCCAAAATAGCTAGGACAAAAGGAGGAAAAATAATAAGTTCACCAAAGGGACAAACTAACAAGAAGCTTCTTTCAAAGATGATATGTTGTCCCTTGTCTTTTCTCCAACTATTCAAGTAGCTTGATCCTTCCTTCCCAAGGGTTTCACTCTTTTAGGTTTCTCTCGAGTTGCTTCATTAGGTTGCACCAAGCTTGGGGAGAGCTCCCCCTTTTATAAAGAGACTCTCTCTCTAGAAAATGTCCATACCTTTCTAGAAACATCTAGAAAGATTCACAAACTTTTAGTTGTATCCATAAGCTTCTATAAATTTTAGAAAGACTCCACAAGCTTTTAGAAGAAAGTGTAGAAGACTGTAGAAGCCTTTAGAAGATTCTAGAATAGTCTAGAGAATTCTACAAAGTTCTGGAAGCTTCTAGAATAGAGAGTTGGCCAAGTCAACCCTCACAATAATTCTTATGTGATGTTTATAATGATTCTATTAGCATATGCAATGACCTAGTAGAATCATGATGAGATCATAATACAGAGATCATTAGTCTTTAAACATATGCTCTATACATTTTTTATTTGGGGGATATTTGAGAAGGACATCAAATTATATAGAAAGAATTATACTATGTGATCCGACTCATATGATGAATATGACTGATCGTGTGGGATCGGTGCAAAGACACCAAGGATAAATAGTGAGTGCTCTTTGTAGAAAGAGTTTAGAGAATTAATTCGCATGAATCCCTAAATAATATTATACATTATTATCAATCATGTTAATTCATATCACAATTGTGTGTGCCATTGATTTTCAATTTCATCATTATTAATAAATTTTAATGCATAATTCTTCCTAATATGATGCACATTATCATGTTTTTATGAAATTTTCAAGTACATGATGTCCTACCACTCATATACTGAATTTTAATTTATTTAGAGCTAATTAGGGGTATAAAAAAATTATTTCTAATCATGCATCCTTTCTTTGTATTGCTAAGATTATAAGACAAACCACATTTGACTTCTTTACAGTTAAGTGGTTGAATTATCACGTCTCTTGCAAGTTATATAGATGCAACGGTATAGCTACATGAGTAGAAAAGCATGGATGCAAATGATGGCGAGAGAAAGAAGAAGCAACTCTCCACCAACTTTTTAAGCTAATTCAAACCTATTTTCAAGAAGAAAAGTGGTCAAATAGGTTTGCATGTGATAGATAAATCATTCTAAGTTTTCAGGATAATCCATAATTAATAAGGAAGGCAAGTTGAGTTAACCTCTTTATTTTTAATGAGGTTGAAGCAAACTCAAATATTTGAAATAATTCATTTAAATATTTTCATGATCTTATGAATTTATAAATGAAAAATAGAGAATTTGATTACGTAGAGTAAAATTTGGTGAAAAAAATTGTATTTTGGGAGAAATTGAATTTCTAAGTTTAGGGGTCTCTTAGATATTTTAGGGATTTGAGGGAATTTTTAGATAATTAATTAATGTTAAAAAGGGTTCATAATTGGGCGTAACACATGGCACAACAAGGTTGGTGCACCAAGGAGTGATGCAAGCACATGTGGCACTTGTCATGTGGCATGATCATGGGGCCCAAGGGGCTGCATGGCAATCAGAAAGATTCACTATGTAATATGCCATAGGAGTTAAGAGGTAAGTGTTTATTATATACATAAACATTTTCAAAGGGTCCCTTGATAACATGCAATCTTAACATGATAAAACATGATTATTAATGCAAATTAAGACATAAAATATTACATTTATGTGCATGTTATCATACTTTGAGTGCATTTCTATCATTCCATGCAATTTTATGTTATAATCTCAACATGCGTTAATTTAGGGTTAATTATGATGAATTAAAGATTAAATATTTTATAACCTATCTTTACTTGAGATTATAAGTGGTTTTTAAAGTTAAATAATGAGAGAAATCAATTTTATGAACATTCATTTAATTCTCTAAAGTTAAAATCTTAAAGAAATGAATGTATTTTTTAAATAAGAATTAAATCTCTTATTATTTAAATAATTTGACTTTTTAAAATGATAGATAATTAAATTTCAGATCAAATGAAAGAAATTTGGATTAATTTGGAGTTGTATTTTGAAAGTTATGATTTTTACAATTTTTCTGGATTTTTCCAATTTGCTTTTTCGATTTAAAACGTTTAAAATAAATAAAAAAATCACAAAAAGCATTTTGATTTTCGCACGGGTCCCACGTGGCAGCGCCACGCGGGCCCACACAGCGCCTACGTGACGCACATATATTTATTTATTTATACATACTTTATATAATAAGGGTCTTTAGCCTTCCATATATCGGAAGGGGTATTCGAACCCTTAATCCGTCGGGCGTTATAAACCCGATGGATTTCACTAACCTTTTCCGTGTTGGACTAAAGTCCCACACAGTTGTCTTAAGTGCAGGCCACGTGGAGCGATGGAGAGCGTTGGATCGAGAGGAGCGTAAAAGATCCGCGCGTCGATCGCGTGGACGCGGACCACTGATCGTGATCAAAGACACGTGCGATTTAAGATGGATTATAACGGTCCTGATTAAATCGTGCGCTACTCATCTGGACCGTTGGATCGCGATCTAAAGGACGATATTTTACGCGTTTTATAACGCTTATCCACGCGGCGCATCTGGAGCGTCCATCGGGAATCTGACAGCTATGACATTTTCATAACGATTCACCTTGATGCATTTAATCCGGACCGTTGATGCGGATTAAATGCATCAATCGGACGGTTACGCCCATTTTGGCCTATAAAACGAAGAGTTCTTCGTGATTGTAAGATATTTGAGGAAGATTTCACTTAATCGACCTATCTACACGCATCTTCTCTTGAATCTCTCACTTGTAATCGCTTCTAGACTCGATTTTGCGTCCACAGAGTGTTTATAAGTGAGATTTCGTCGATCGATCGAGGAGAATTTGTCTCTTGAACACCGATGTTCACGTTTGAATTCGCGGAATGAATAGTCGTCGATCCGGCGATCAATTGGATCGATTTGATCGTTATCTCAGGTTAGAAAACAAGTTTTTCCTCTAATCTATCGTCATGTATCATCAATTTTAGGTTTAGGATCTTAATTTAGCTCAATTTCGATTTTAATTTCAGTGTATGTTCTTCGCGATTCCGAAAATTTCCTCCCACTTCCATCTTTAATTTCTCCGCGATTACTAATCCAAATCGAGTGATTTTTTATTCCGTGGATAGATCTTTGAGTTATCTTTCTAAAACCACCATTTTCCCTAATTTTTCACATAAATTCATCGTCCAATTTGATCAATTTCCAAAAGGTATCTCGAAAATACCTTAATTCCCTGTGGATTCGACCCTTATTTACCATTATACCACACAATTCGTTTTTAATTCCCAAAATTGGTAAATTAGGCTTTATTTCTGACACAAGACCGTGTGAAATCGACGACCTCGCGGTCTCGTCTCGTCATCCCTCATGGGACTAAAAGAATACATAGGTCCACTGAGTCCCATTTCGCCTCTCTAGCACTTTGACTGGTTCAGCCAATCATAGAGTTCCTATAAGTGGACCTAGGTCCACACGGTTTTCAAGTACAAAGTGTGCCACCCTATTTCTTGTCATGACCAGTCAGGTTGCAACATGTGGCTACATCAACATGCATCGATCAGAACTTGATGGTTCTAATCAATATGACCATTTTCCTCTCTTAAAAGAGGCAAGACACATTGCATGCCCTGAGCCCTAAAATCATGATCTGATGGTCCACGATGAATTTAGCAATTTTATGATCTTAGCCCCTTTGATGATGATCAAGCAATCAGATGGCTAAGATTAAGGCCACTTTATAAATGACCGATTACCTCGATTTCGATCAAATCATAGCGCGCTCAAAAACAGGGTTGGATGAGTTGTCTCGATCAGATGGCTAAAAAAAGTCTCATTAAAATCATCATACTCATGATCCAAAAACAGTTCTTTGCTAAAATTTTATGGGTAGGTGATAACATGCTACATTAACATAATAAAACATGATTTTTGATGCACATTAAGGTATAAATGGTTTCATTTACATGCATGTTATCATACTTATGTGTATTTTTCTATCATTCTATGAAAAAGTCACTATAATCTCAAAAAATACTTTAAATTAGGGTTAAATATGACGATTTAAAAGATAAATAATTGATAACCCATCTTTACTTGAGATTATAACGATTTTCAAAGTTAAAATAATGAGAGAAAAGGTTTTTATAAACATTTATTTACTTTTTTTTAGTTAAAATCTTTAAATAAATGTATTTTTGAAATAATATTTAAAACTCGCATTATTTATTAATTTTGACTTTTTAGAATGATAGATAATTAAATTTCGGATCAAATGAAAGAAATTTGGATTAATTTGGAGTTATATATTAAAAGTTATGAATTTCCTATTTTTAGGGATTTTTTCTGGATTTTTTTGATTAAATTTATGATTTTTTAAATGTTAAAAATAATTTATTAAAGGCAAAAAAGGGGGGATTTTCGCGCGGGTCCCACGTGGATGCGACGTGGCACTTAGGGCCACGTGGCAGCGCCACGCGGGCACACGCGGCGCCTACGCGGCGCGATAATTATTTACTTATATATAGTTTATAATATATATAATATGTTCAGCCTTCCGTATATCGGAAGGGAATATTAATCCCCTTAAAATATCGCTAGTTATAAACTCGATAACCTTCCTTAATTTTTCCCATGTGGGACTCAGTCCCACACATTCTTTAAAAGTGCAGGTGACGTGGCCGCTCACGATGCATTGGATCGGGCGAGGCGCGAAACAAGGCGCGTCGATCGCGTGCGCTCACGGTCCACCGGAGATGATCAGCGCACGTGCTTTAATTGGAGCGTTATAACAGCTGTGATGACGCGGCGCGGATCGCATCTCAGCTGTCCGATCGCGATCCAAGGGACGCTATTCTAAGCGTTTTATTACGCATTCCATCCGAGCTCATCTGGACCATCCATCGCGATCGGACGGCTACGAATTTTTTGAAACGGTCCATGATGGACCGTTTCATCGTAACCGTCGATTGTTTCGATCGGACGGTTACGCCCAAATGTACTATAAAACTAAGTGTTCTTCCGATGTTCTAGGCATTCGAGTGGAAATCAAACAAATTGATACGTCTAGACACCTCCCCCCTCGTTTCTCTTGATCTCATCGTGTTCTAGCTTCAATTCTGCACCTCTGGAGCCCTTGAAATCAAGATTTCGTCGTGTAGATCGGTAGAAATTGCAGCTTGAACTCGCGAACGCGTTCTTCGGTGTTTTCGTCGATTAATCAATTTAATCGAGTTAATCCGATCGCTAATCGTGGTTAGTGGAAGCGGTTTTTACTAAGATTTAGTCTATTTAAGTTTAATTTCGATTTAGATTAGAATTTAAGGTTTAATTTTGGTTAATTTTAATTAAAATCACGATTTCTTTGCCCGAAATTTTCTCTCCACTTCAATCTTCGATTTCTCCACGAAATCAAGTCCAAATTTGATGATTCTTGATTCCGTGGAATTGATTTGAAGTTATCTTTCATAATTTATCATTTTCCTCAATTTCTATCATCAATTCATTGTCTGATTTGATCAATTTTGAAGAATACATCAAGAAATTCCTTATTTCCCTATGGATTCGACCCTTATTTACCATTATACCCTTCAATTCGATACATTTTCATCAAATTGTTAAGTTTGGAATTATTTTTGACACGAGACCGTGTGAAATCAACGACCTCGCGGTCTCGTCTCGTCAGTAGGTTTGTCTTTTGGTCTTGTATTCATTCATCACCTCTGATGGCTGAATTGAGAAGAAAAAAATTCATGATTTTAAAGGAATGATAAGTTTACCCCTCTAAACACTGAAATCCTACGAAACCCCTATAAAATCCAAATTTTCTCTCTCCTCATGTTTTTTGGGTCTCTAGTAGCATCAAGCTACTAGAAAGAATAGAAGATGAGGTCAAGGCCCAAGTTGAGAATTGTTTGATGCTCGATCTTATCATGGAGACAAAGTCAAACAATTGATCACGATTGGACTGAGTCTAGCATTACTTGGCCTAGGATGAGAATTATGACAAGCTTTGTACAAGGATTTAGATCACTTTCTTCCTGATGATCATCTCCATAATTAGTGTAAAATCTATATTTTTTAATATAGAAGCATTTTTACCATCCACTTACCTCCCGCTACATTCTCACATGTAGTCATCCCTGTATTGGCCTCCCACTAGTATTCATCATTCTCATCTCATCATTTCATCTTCTTCTTTTTCACCTCTTTTATTCTCATAACCTCATCTCAATTCTGATTTCTACCTTAAATTCATCATGAAAATCAGAAAATATCATGTCATACCCATTTCCACAGGCTACAATACAAATTCATACAAGTCTCTTTTCACACACTCGTCTATCATTTGAAGCATCTAATCTCATTATCTAAGCATTTGATAACATGCATTTCTACGCATTAAATCCATTATTCTTTGATATTTTTAAGTATAGTTCATGTCATTATTGTGTATGTTATCACATTTTGATGAAAATTTTGCACACATCATATCATATCGTTTATAAGCTAAAATTTGCATTCAATTGCCTTTAGATTTATGCACGTTTGACATTTGACCTTTTAAAAGGTCAGACGAAGGTGATATAATTGCATGTGCATGAGTTTTATGATCGCATGAATGAATGAGGAACAATGATGAATGAAAAGGACAAGTGATTCTAATCAATTTTTGTTTTTATGTGATTTTCATACTTCTGATATGATGCAAAAGAGAGCAAACAAGGTTCAAAATGGTGAAAATTTTATCCAAAAAGGAATCTTCTTTGAATTGATATAAATATTTTAAGTTTTAAAGAGTTCTCAATAATTTTCCCTACTTTTTATAGAACCATATGATTTTTTTAACTTTTTATGAATTTTCTCGATTCTTTTAAAGATTTTACTATTTTTATCTTTAATAGAATTTTAAAGAATTTTTAAATAAAAAAATTGATTTTATTTGCATGTGCTGACATGGCATGTTTATGTGACAACACGTACGCCTGGCACGAATGCGTGGTGCCACATGAAGCCCAGTCAATGCACACATGGCACCAAAATGGGAGCGTTAATTATTAATTATATTATATTATATATATACATATGTTGTAATGTGTCGTATATACATAGCTCTTGTTTTCCTTTAATTTAGCACTTGTGGGACTAATATATATTTTATACACAACAACATGCAACACCATGTGGACACAGTGTGGCTAGTGGACTGGGTCCATAGGATCCTTGATAACATGCATTTATAACTTAAATTCTTATCCTAATTAACTCATATTCATACTTATTTTATGAGAATATGATGCATGTTATCATACTTTTTAGGAATTTTCTCCATTGGTATGTCATTTCACTAAACTTGACATTTATGCATAAATTAGGGATAATTTCATGCTTAATAGATGATTAATCTTTTTTTAAGTTTAAATTAATAGAAGTTAATCTCTTTTATTGAATGATTTTGATTTTAGTGCATGTTTTCAAGGATAATTTCAAGATGAATTTATGATTTAGAATATTTATTAAGAAATGAGTTAAGTAAATTCTAATTCATCTTGATTTCTTCTTTGAAAATATATTTTAAATGACATGATGTTAAAAAGGAAGAAATTTGTGATCCAATGGAGAAAATTTGGATTAAAAACGAGTTATATATTTTAAGTTATGAATTTTTGAAATTTATGTCCTTTTTTTATTGTTATTTGATTTTTAAATGAATTTTAAAGTACTTTCTTTATTAAAATCGCGAAAAAGGGAATTTACTTACCTGCAGGATGACCTGGCGAGCGGGGCCAGGTGGCGCACTGACGTGGTGCGCGAGACCACCGCGCGGGTGCGACGCGGCACTGACGCCACGTGGCAGAGCTGTAGTGGCCCATGCGAGGCGCAGGTGGCGCACAGGGCGCGAACATGTGGCAGAAGGCCACGCGTGTCCACGCGGGACCACACGGACGCCCGTGTGGGGTGCCACATGGCAGGGGGGTCGGCGTGTGAAGGGCCCACGGGATAGTGGGCCTTGGTAAGTTTATTGGGGCGGTAACACAAATGCTTACCGCCCCTCTACATTATATAGGCGCGAGTTCCATTTTTTTCTTCTGTGTGGGACTATGTCCCCACAGAAATTACCTGTGCAGGACGTGTGGCGCTACGAGAGGCGTCAGATTCGATCACGAAGAGGAGAGATTCATCGATCGCGTGGACCCGAGTCCACGCGATCATCAATCAAGACACGTGCTAAAAATCAGGAGTAAGTAGGGTGATCAGCGACTTACCTGGCAACACGTGGACGCTTCAAGAGCGTTCGATCTGCATCGAACACACGGTCGTGATTAGTTGTGCCTTCGGCTCACCGTGGACGCACCTTCCTCTCACCTGGCGACGCGTGGAGCTTTCCGGAGCGTCAGATCTCCATCGCACAGATGACGACTGACGGAACAATGCTCCGTCAACTTGGAGACGCACGTGGAGCCATCACGATCGCCTGATCTCCATCGGGCGGCAGACGGAAGAGGATCTTGATTGTGCAAATCAGAACCGTCCAACTCGTCTAGACGAGCGATCGGACGGCGGGGAGGCTTCGTGGAAGAATTCCACGATCACGGTGCGATCAAGCCGCGATCGTGACACATTTGGAGAGAGATCGTGGACACGATCGCCGTGGATTGATCGGCCACGCTCGCCGACGATCGTGGCCATCAACAGGCGCCCACGACCGGATCAAATGGCCCTAAAAATCGGGCCAAAATTCACTTTAAAAGCATGTATTCTCCCTTCTTATTTTCTTAACTTTTGATCGATTCGTGAAGTGAATTAAGCAAATTTCAAGGAAGATCTCTAGTTCTTCGTGATCCCCCCGCGTTCAGGCTCGATTGCGACGCAATTGGAGCGGGATTGATCGCGAATTTCCCCTTGATTTCATCGAATTTTCCCCTTTAATTCCGAACGTCCACGAGGAAGAATCCAAGAAAATTCGCTTCAATCCACAAGAATTGAAGCCCCATTCTTGCGGCAATCGGGTTAATAGTGAGATTTGATCAATTATCAAAAGGTATTTTAAGTTTTTATTAGATTTAGAAGTTTAATTTTGCAAATTAGTTCTTAGTGTTCTTCATTTTCCCCAATTTTCAGTCCAAAAAATCACTGATTTTGAAAATAGGATATCTCTCTAATTATAATTCCAAATCACTTGATTTTTGTTTCATTGGATCCTCTTGTCATCAGCTTTCCGTGGATAGCAAATTCATCAAATTCTGAGTACATTTGGCCCTCCAATTTGACGTTTGACTGAGGACTGTTCATCTTTTATCAGAAGTCAAATGTTGACTTTCGGGGTCAATTACTTTTACTTTACAAATCAGAATTCGACAATTTTGGTCTTGTTAGATTCCTCTGGTTCTTAGCTTTCTATTGACATATAAATTGCAAGATTTGGATTCCATTTGACCGGTCAATTTGACGATTTCCTCTGAGGTGTTCATTTCGGGGATTCTAATATTTGATTTTCAATAATTCATAGTAAATCCATTTCTCTATAGTTTCTAAATATATAATTTTCGTAATCTTCTGACACTGTTTGATTCTCTGATTTTATAGAACACCTACTATTGGTCAAAGTCAACGCTTTGACTTCGACTTTTGACTTTTCTCTGTCAAACCCGAGAATTAAGTTCTTAAAACTTCTTATTTAGCTTATATATATCATTTTTATTCATCACATTTTATTTTTACTTCTTTAAAACCTCTTTTTGACCTAAGTTTGACCAAGTCAACTCTGTAATTAAAGTCAACCCTACTCTCTGTGGATCGACCCGATACTTACACATTACTTGATTTTATATCTTATCTTTGTGAGTTCAGTTTTATGAGTTTTGTTTGACCGGCATTTTTGTGATTTAACGACGCACGAAAAGCACCGCCAATCCTCTTTATATGAAAGTACGTGTGGCTTGATTTCAACCATTAGATCTAGTGGATCGCTAGACCATCGAATCCAACGAATGACGAGATATCCACTTTTTCTCTCTCCTCACAACAAATGCCATGTGGACATGTCGCGAAATGTAGGACGTTCTACACTTGTGAAGAGCAATTAGACGACCAGTGATTCAACTACTCTTTCTCTCTCCTCCTAGTGAACTAGAATGTGACAAGTGGTGAAATCTAGTGCATTCTAGCAATCATCATGATAAAAATCAACAGTTAGAGATTAATCACCTGATTTTTAAGGGATTTTTGGTGAATAAAAATATCTGAAGAAATCACATCTTGAACGTTGAACTTCGTTTTCAAAATCGCAGAATGAAAAGCCTTGAATCCAGCAATTAATAGGATCATTTCGAGTGCGACTTTGGGTTAGATTGCGTGTTTTTATCGTAATCTATCTTCCTTTAGCATTAGATTTTAATTTTGAATCGTGGAATAGATTAATTTTAGTTTTAATTTTGGTTTTCATTTATTTTCGCAATCGATTTTATTTCTCAATTTTAAATCTCAATTTCTCCACGAATTCTAAACCAAATTTAGTGATTTTTGATTCAGTGGATTCATATTAGAGTTATCTTTCTTAAATACTAAAATCCCTAATTTCTTACGTCAATTCATCATTTGATTTGATATAATTTCAAAGATATCTCAAATTTCCCTTATTTCTCCGTGGATTCAACCCTTATTCACCACTATACTCTGTAATTAGTGATTTAATTTTTAAATTGGTGAGTTTGGAACTTGTTTTGACACGAGATTGTGTGTATTCAATGACCGCACGAAATAGTTTCGTCACTATCCAAGAGGAAGAGGGCATCGATTTATTATTCTTCGTGTATCGAACATCATTCCTTATGAGTTTCTTTTATTTTCTATTCATTCCTCATGTTGGATATAAGACGCCAAGTCTAGGCAAAACACTCGGGCTCTTGAAGGTGTGTTTTGAGAAGAGAATATCGCTAGAGTGTATTTTTATTATGAATCCTTATATTATTATTTTATATTGATCTTTTCCCTTTTTCCATCTTTTCATCAACATTTTTATATTTTTATACCCCAAAAATAACTTTTTCACAATCAATCGAGGGTTTTCGATCTTCCAAACGAGTTTGGAAGCATTTGATTGATTCATTTCATTTCTCGTTGATTGATACATCTTCTTATTTTCGTTGATCATCTCCACTTTCTTAATATAAAAATATTAAAACTATTCCTTGATTTCAATATGTTAACTTTCTTCTTGTGAATTCAATCTTGGCTCATCACTATTCTAAATTTCAAAACTGAATTCGAAGATTTGAGTATGATTTTTATATGTCAATTTTTCCATTCAATGACCGTGATTTTATAATTATCAATATCCTAAGTCATTCATGAGTCGTGAGTGAACAAAGGAATATATGTATACCGTAGCTGGTGACGATGAGATTTCATATGAGAGTCCTTATATACTCTATATCTAGTAAAGTACGTGGTTTAGCATAGTACCAATAGGTTGGCAACTTGACTTGTTGATTAGTATAATCGATCCTTTATTAAATAACCTATATCTTGATCTAGATAATTAATATGGTTGATCAACAAGATGTTACTGGGTTATAGAGTTATTAACTAGAAAGAGATATTGAACTAGAAGGTCCACACACATAAGGTCTATTGAGCTAGAGGATGGGAATAGACAGAATTTTGAGGGTTTTTATAAAATATTCACCTAAACCATGTATATGCAAGGCGAGAATGACCAAAAATTGGGACTCATGCAAACTTTTTGGAAGACTCTCTCCTTTCTTTTTGTCTCTCTGGGTGAAGATTGAAGAAGAGTTCTAACTATCTTGCGATCTTGTGAATACATCTAGAGGCTAGATAGTTGAATAGCTTCGAGAACTCCTTCAATAAACCCTTTAAATATAGATTTTAATCTATACAAGATGATAGGATCATCTATTCTTTAGGCCTCAAAGCTTTGAAGGCTTGATTCAGTGTCTTCTATGAAATTCCCTAATGAGATGGTGAAATTACTAAGAGGGGGGTGAATTAGTTTCTTTTTTTATATTTATGTTATTCTAATTCTTTTCAATTCGTTGACTATCTCTCAACCTTCTTATGTCACTCATAGGCCAGAATTTTTCTATGCGGACGGGGTTCCGAGACCCGCGCCGAGTCCCGGAGGAGAGCGAGTCCCCCTAGAGTCTCTCCTCACCCTTTTTTTAATCCCCTAGTAGTAACTACTAGCTGGCCGGGATTAACAGATCAAAAGTTCTACACGATCTTTCGATCTGACTCCCTCACACTCTCAGCTAGTGACCTAACTTCGCCGCCGTCCTCCGGTACCCGTCCACTCGTCCCGTCCCCCGGGCCGACTCCCAGAGCTCCGCGCGCCGCTCCCTACTCTCTTTCGGGTTGGCTTGCCCCTCTATAGTCACCGAGTCTTGGCACCGATCCACGCACGCACCAAGTAAGTCACTCGTCCTCGAGTCCGAGTGATCCTGCAAGGTGAAGAACAAGTATCCCTCGAGTTGACTATCTAGTCAACTCCCTAGAGTCGTCCTGATTCAATACGATTCCCAAGGAATCTCCCCCTTACCCTCACGGGTAACTACGACTCACCAAGAGTCCACCTAAAGAGTGATGGTATGTGTAATTATCCTATTACTTTAATTAAACTTTTAAAATAGAAAGCTGTAAAGAAAATATTTAAACAAACTAAGCTAATTAGTACAAACTATAACAAATGAAGTAACAAGAGAAATATTTTAAAACTTATTAAAAAATAAAAACAAATTAATATAACCCCCTGATTGGCTGATTTGACTTTGACTGCTGATGTTGACTTTGACTTTATGTGGTTGACTTTGACTATTTCTGTTGACTTTGACTACTGATGTTGACTTTGACTGCTTCTGCTTGACTTTGACTTTTTGATCACTTTGACTGCTATTTCTGTTTACTTGGACTACTGATGTTGACTTTGACCTGAAATGTAACACTGATACACGCACAATAATAACAATGCCTATTTCAAGATTAACACTGCTTATTCCTACCTAAGTATGAGCATGTATGTCTTTAAATAAAAAGTGAGAATAAGGAAGTTTATACCCGATATTTTTACCTTGATGATACTTGCCTTAATTCTCTTTCTAATTCAAACAAAATCTACTCAACCGAGTAATGAACCGAGAAAACAAAGATTATCGGGATAGTAATAAAGATCAAACTAGATTAATATACCCTTAACGTAATGGAAATGAGACTAATAAATCAACCTTAAATATCACAAAATTAAATAAAAAAATTCGACGAGTTACATGTCGAATTTTCTTCTAATCCATAGATTTACTCGATCAATAGGACCGACGAAATAGACTCCGATACGTCGATAAAGCAAAAGTATACAATGGACGAGAACAGATTTAATAGGCAACTGAAACAGAAATTAACAACTATGTTAACAGATTGATCTTAAAAGCGTGTAATTTAGAAATCGAAGAAGAAACGAGACGGCGAGTGTAGTGATCAAATTTATCACGCAAAGAGAATTAAATAAAAGGTCGATTTAATTAATTTAATCATGAAACACAGACAACAAATCGAAAATCAACCCTGATTAATTTAATCGCAAAATACAGAAAAATCTATATCAGAAAAACAACAACTA
This sequence comes from Lemna minuta, assembly GCA_024174645.1. NCBI lineage: Eukaryota > Viridiplantae > Streptophyta > Magnoliopsida > Alismatales > Araceae > Lemna > Lemna minuta. The sequence goes on from CM044116.1 coordinate 7,455,598, forward strand.
AATAAATCAGACAGAAAAATTAAAGAAATGGAAGACGAATAACCGAAAAAAATGAAAGTCGATAATAAAAGAAAACGTTAAACGGAATTAGAAATCAAAAACGAAAATTAAAATGAAATAAGAAAACTTGTAGAACGAAAGATAGAAAATACCGAAAATGGGAATATAAATAAAAAACAAAAATAAAAACGAAAATAGAAATTAAAAAGGAAATTTCAGAAACAAAAAAATGAAAGCCGAAGAATCACAGAACGAAAAATAAAAAAAATGAAATCAGAAAAAAAAAACCAAATCAAAAGTCGAAATTAGAGAAAAATGAAAAACACGATTTTAGAAAGAAGATTCGTTGAAGAGCAAGCTTTTGCTGGAGGAGACGTTGTCGCCTTCTTTCGATTTTGCTAAGGATGACGATTTAGAAATCGTCTTCATTTTCTTCTTCGCTTGAGCACAAGATTGCTGGAGCAAAAGATTGCTGGAGCAAAAAAGCCCTAGTTTTTTCTTCTTCACGAGAATGAGAGAGAGAGGGTTTTTTTGTTTTTCAGCTTTCTGTCGGGTTTTCTAGACATATACGCAATTCTTAAAGTACCTGAAAATACAAACACATGAAAAGGTTAGTATAATGGTAATAATCATTCAGAGATGACACTATACATATACATATATAAATACATATATATATATAAGAAGACATATGATTAAAAATAAAATAAAAGAAAAAATAATAGTATGACTAAGCAAATAAATAAGAATACTATGAATTTGTAAGAATAATTCATGGTCCTACAGGATTTAAATCCTGTCTTCAAAAGATCTTAATTAAATGTTTTAATAGTAGATTATAGATTAGGTAATCCCGTTCTAATTCGTAGCGATGTCTGCATCCCGAGATCGACGAGGGTCAATCTATCAGTCCATCAATACCTGCACTAACACAAACATACCTTTCTCAAGTCATTTTGACAAACAGCTATTGATCAAAGTTTAAACACTACTCAAGATAATATTTCATAAACATTAAAAGCACACATAAGTAAATCATCAAACTTAGGTTAAACTAACATTCTAATGTTATCGATATTTTGATCAAAATTTTGATAACTTATTGAGCACTAGATCCCATTAGACTTATGGCACTTCAATTGAATGCTTCTAATCAAGATTTTTTTGAAAGAGTGCGTAAAATTTGATGCTTGAATCCAGAATTTTATCCAAGAGTAATTGGAATAAAAAGCCTTATTCTGATGATTAATTAGATCAATTTGTTAATGTATTTTGGTTAGTTGTCTTATAATCCTTATTCATCTGGGTTTATATTATTTTATGGAACCTTAGATTAATGAATATCAACATTTCTAATTGACAAGAAGAATTCATGCAGTCATAGAAAACACACAAATGCGTGTCAAAATAAATACCAAACTCACCGATTTTAAGATTTAATCATAAATTGATTAGTATAATGATGAATAAGGATCAAATCCATGAAGATTTAAGAGAATTTTTTAGGTATTCTTGAAATTGGATAAAATTGGATGACGAAATGAGTTGAGAAATTAGGAATTTTAGTATTTTTCGAAAGAAGACTCCAATACAAATCCACGTAATAAAAAATTGCTTGATTTGGATCTGTATTCGTGGAGAAATCAAGGAGTGAAATAACGATAAAAAATTAGATCATGAAGAGAGAGATAATACTAAAATTTCATAAAATTAAACTAATCTACTATTTGAAATTCGAATCTAATTCTACATGAAGAAAGATTAAGGATAAAACACGTAATCTAACCCTTAATTTTGCTCTAAATGATTCAATTGATCATTGAATCAAGGCTTTTCATTGTGCATTTCGAAAAAAAATCTGGTGTTCAAGGTGCAAATTTTCCTGATTCTCTCAATGAAATATTGACTTCAAACATTCGTCGGACATGGAAATGAGTCTAGAAGAGGAAGAAAGCAAGAGATTCAAGGATTAAGGTATCAGAATAATTCGATTAATTAAAACATCCGAGAATGGTTTACATCGTCGAAGAAGAGGCATATAAATAGGCAAAATTTGACGTGACCATTCAATTTGGCGATTGATCTTTGATTAATGGCTCAAATGAATTGCTCGGATGCGCATTATCAGTGTTAAGTCCTGTTTGTCCGATCGAAGATGGAGAACTCAGATTTTGCCATATCGCACATGAGAAGAAGCGTCGCGTAGCTGTTGTCGTTTGATCTTCATCCAGCACTCAAGATGCATCTACGTGTGCATAAGAGTCCATCGTACATTTAATCTCAACCATTTGAACTCCTTAGATGAACAACTAGGATTAAATCATTTCAAAACTGTTCATTGACAAAGAAATATGTTCTAGGTACCCCTCCCTTTAAGTGAAGATTAAGGTTGCCGATTAAGTTCGCAGATCGAACGCCTCTCATCACGTCACATCACCTGTAGGAAAATAGAAACACAAATAGTCCCATATATTGAAAATATCAGAATGATGCGTGTACAAATATGGGAGTGTATTAGTGTGTTACCTTATCCTTTAAAGGATGCTTAACCCACTAATTACATGAGCGCGTGCACAGACCTATGCCACATGGCGCATGCATACACTGTCACGCAAGCACGCCATCCATGTAATCTGTCACGTCAGCGCGCGAGGAAAAATAAATATTTTTAAAATAATTTTAAATTAAAGTAAATTTAAAAAATTCTAGAAAAATCTCTAAAAATTAGAAAAGACAACTTTCAAGGTACAACTTCTTTTTAATCCACTTTTTTATGAGATATTAAATATTATATCATTCTAAAAAGTTAAATTTAATAAATAACATGAGAATACAGTTTTTATCTAAAAAGTCTACTCATTTCTTTTAGAAAATAAAAGTAAAAAAATGAGTGTATACGAAAATGTTTTCTCTTATTATTTCACATTAAAACTCAATGATAATCTCAAACATAAAATGAGAATAATCTAATCTCAAATATATATCTTTAATTATTTATGATAATCCCTAAAATAGTGCATTTTGAGATTATAACTTTAATTTTCATAAGATGATAGATATGCACTCAAATTATGATAGCATGCATAAGAATATAATACTTTATGCCTTAATTTATATTAATAATCATATAATTACTATAATAAATTGCATGTTATCTCTAATCATTTTCTCTCTCTTCATCGATAAATTTCTCTCCCTAACTTTTTTCAATTCCTTCCCTATTTTACATCCTAATCACTTGGAAATGATTCATAGAAACATATAATCTTATAATTTGAAAAAATATATCTTCTCTAGATTTCTCATCTCATTTCATCATCCTGTTTGACTGAATTATGAGATCTTTCAAAATCAACCCCAATTATCTATAGATTTGACTCTTATTCGCTAATTATGTCAAAATTAATCATCACTTTGGATGATTTCACCTTTTTTCTCTCATCATTGGCTCATCAAATGTTTTGAAATAATTTTGACATACTGGTAAGCGCTTGATGGCTTTAAGTTCCTACCAATATGCTGAAAGTTGTGGCTGATAGGAAAGGAGCTACTTCCATGCGTAAAAATTTTTCATGTAGGGTGTTGACCTACAACATCCCCCCTCCCCCAAGACCTACACAATTATGCCCTTTATAGACTTGACCTAATGCAAAACATGTTGCCCCTAGGATTTGAATTGAAAACCTCGACTTTGAAACCAATTGTTAACTCTCAATTTTATGATAATCAATGAAGATGGAAGAGTGAACTAGTTAATTATTAATATTTAAGTTTTCTTATTTGAGTTTTGGATGTTTTGATTGTATGGTCAGCTCAAAATTCTACGAGTACAAGGCTTTTATCTTGGTTCAGGGACATAATATCATGTACATCTAGTCTATCTATGAAAAAAATTTGCTAGCAAGTACAATATGATCATTATGTCAGCAAATACAGTTTGTGCGCCATACATGTTGTTAACCAACTCAACTCCTCAAATATCTTCTAGTCCATGTACAATTTGTCTTGTACCCCACACGTCCATTTCTAGAGTTCTATGCACTTCTCCCTACTCCCGTTGGGTTGGTTAACTTCTATGAAGTTGGAAATCTTGGATAACCCATCCATGTTGCTCCAACTGAGTCCTTTAACCTCGATGCATTATAGTGGAAATAGCTTCTACCCGGTGGGAATAGCTTGTCCTAGTGGGAATAGCTTGTCCTAGATAGTCGTACGCCACCAGTTTGTCCTAGTGGGAATAGCTTCTACCCACTTAGACACATAATCAACTGCTACCAAAATATACTTTTTCCCATCAGAAGGTGGAAAAGGTCCCATAAAGTCGATCCCCCATAAATCAAATATCTCCACTTCAAGGATAGGCCTCATTGGCATTTCATCTCGCTTGGTGATGTTTAATGTTGCTTGACATTGTAAGCACTCTGTATAGAAACGGTGAGCATCCTTGAAGATGATGGGCCAATAAAAACTGCTTTGTAAAATCCTATATGCCGTCTTCCATGCGGCAAAATGTCCTCCACATGCTGATGAGTGACAAATCGATAATATGTTTCCTTGTTCTTCTTCCCCTACACATCGCAGTATGATCTGATCGTATCCTACATGGAATAGAAGTGGTTCTTCCCAATAATAATATTTGATTTCATGGAAGAACTTATCTTTTCGATGCCGATTCCAATGCTATGGGATTGATCCAGTCACTAGAAAATTGACGATATGCGCGAACCAAGGAGCATGACTAGATACTGCAAGAAGATGCTCATCAGGAAAAGAGTCACTAATGTCTTCGTACCTGAAACGTGGAGACGAGATAGATGATCCGCCACCGAGTTTTCGCTACCCTTCTTATCTCTAATCTCCAAGTCAAACTCTTGAAGAAGCAGCACCCATCGTATCAATCGTGGCTTTGCCTCCTTCTTGGAAAACAAGTACTTTAGTGCTGCATGATCTGTATAAATGACGATCTTGCTTCCCAAGATGTAAGGCCTAAACTTCTCTAATGTGTAGACCATCGCCAACAGCTCCTTTTCCGTAGTCGTATAATTCATTTGAGCTTCAGCAAGGGTCTCTCGCATATCAAATGGCGGTTGGCTTTTGATAACATGCATTTATAACTTGAATTCTTATCCTAATTAACTCATATTCATGCTTATTTTATGTGAATATGATGCATGCTATCATACTTTTTAAGAATTTTCTCCATTAGCATGTCATTTCACTAAAGTTGATATTTATGCATAAATTAGGGATAATTGCATGCTTGATAGATGATTAATCTTTTGTTAAGTTTAAAGTAATAGAAGTTAATCTCTTGTATTGAATGATTTTTGACTTTAGTAAATGTTTGGAAGGATAATTTCAAGATGAATTTATGATTTAGAATGTTTAATGAGAAATGATTTAAGTAAATCCTAATTCATCTTGATTTCTTCTTTCAAAATATATTTTAAATGACATGATCTTAAAAAGGAAGAAATTTGTGATCCAATGGAGAAAATTTGGATTAAAAAGGAGTTGTATATTTTAAATTATGAATTTCTGAAGTTTTATGCCTTTTTCTGATTTTTCATATAATTTTAAATTAATTTTTCTTTACTAAAATCGCGAAAAAGGGGGTTTATTACCTCCAGGTGCTGACGTGGCATGCGGGAGCCGCGGGCACTGACGTGGCGCGCGGGACCACCTTGAAGGTGCGATGCGGCACTGAGGCCACGTGGCAGAGCCCGGGTGGCCCGCGCGAGGCGCAGGTGGCGCTGACGCGTGGTAGGAGGCCACGCAGACGGGCCCACGCGGACGCCCGTGAGGGGCGCCACGTGGCAGGTAAGGATGGCAGTTGGAGGGCCCACAGGTATAGTGGGACACTAGTAAGAGAGGGGGGCGGTAACGCTAATTAATATATGCTTGCGCTCCCCCTATTTAACCACGGCATTTCCCATCATTTTCTCCGTGTGGGACTATGTCCCACACGATACTTACCTTTGCAGGACGCGTGGCAGCATCGGAGCCGTCCGATCCAAGCGCAAAGCATCGATCGTGTGGACCCGAGTCCACGCGATCATCACTTAAGGCACGTGGGCAAATCTAATCGTAAGTGCAGCCTTCGATGGGCGACACGTGGCATGGCGAGGAAGCACCAATCTTCATCAGACGATCATGATATGTCGATATTCGTGGAATCAGGGAGCACGACGTGGACGCTTCCAGGGCATCAGATCTTCATCAGAGGGGCACGACGCGCCCCAATTTTTCCTCTCTCCTGAGCGCGACGTGGAATGCTCTAGAGCGCTCGATCATCCACTCAATTGAAGCCCCATCGGACGGCGGGGAGGTTCTGTGGAAGAACTCCACGATCATGGTCCGATCGAATTGCGATCGCGGCGCGATCGAGTCGCGATTGTGGGTCTTTTGTTGTGGAAGCAAAGCCACGATTCTTGCGCACGATTCCAGCTGAAAACGGCAAGAGGAATGTCCACAATCGAGGCCCGATCGCCTCGTGATCGTGGACCGATCGTGGCTTGATCGTGCCCACGATCAAGCGCGATCATGGCTTCTTTTGAAATGAAACTGAAGCCGATTCAACGCGGATTTGAAGCCACAATGACTCTCAATGGAAACCGCCCCCACAACGCATCAATCTGTGCCCACGACCGGATCAAACGGCCAGAATTCTCGGGCCAATTTTCCTCTTTAAAAGCATGTATTTCCCTTCTTTGTTCTTCAACTCTTGATCGATTCATGAAGAAATTAAGCGAATTTCAAGGAAGGTCTTAAGTTCTCGTGATCCTCTGCTTCCAAGTGTGTAGAGATGCATCCATTGAAGCATGATAATCACGATTTCATCTCTTGATTTAATCAAATTTTCCCCTTGAATTCCGAACGTCCACGAGGAAGAATCCGAGCAAATTCGATGCAATCCACGAGAATTGAGGCCCCATTCTTGAGGCAATAGGGTTAGTAGTGAGATTCGATCGATTATCAAGAGGTAATTTATATTTTTATTAGGTTTAGATCATTAATTTCGCAAAGTAGTTCATAGTGTTCTTCATTTTTCCTAATTTTTAGTCCGAAAAATCGCTGATTTTGAAAATAGGATATCTCTTTGATTATAATTCCAAATCTTGATTTTGATTTCTTTGGATTCTTATTTTCATCAGCTTTCCGTGGATAGAAAATTCATCGAATTCCGAGTTCATTTGGGCCTTCAATTTGACGTTTGACCAAGGACTGTTCATCTTTCATCAGAAGTCAAATGTTGACTCTCAGGGTCAATTACTTTCAATTTACAAATCAGAATTCAATCATTTTAGTCTCTATAGATTCCTCTGGTTCTTAGATTTCCATTGACATATAAATTGCAAGATTTGGATTTTATTTGCCTGGTCAATTTTAAGATTTCCTCTGAGGTGTTCATTTCGGGGATTTTTTGATATTTGATTTTCAATAATTCGTAGTAAATCCAATTCTTATCCAAAAATCACGAATTATATACCAATAAATTCCATTTTCTCTCTAGTTTCCAAATATATAATTTTCGTAATCTTCTGACTATGTTTGATTCTCTGATTTTACAGTACACCTACTGTTGGTCAAAGTCAATGCTTTGACTTTGACTTTTGACTTTTCTCTGTCAAATCCGAGATTTCAATTCTTAAAACTTCTTATTAGGTCTATTTATATCATTTCCACTCATTATATCTTATTTTTATTTCTTTAAAACCCCTTTTAAACCTAAGTTTGACCAAGTCAACTCTGCAATTAAAGTCAACCCTGCTCTTTGTGGATCGACCCGATACTTACACATTACTTGATTTCATATCTTATCTTTGTGAGTTCGGTTTTATAAATTTTGTTTGACCAACGTTTTTGTGATTTAACGACGCACGAAAATGACACGTCAGCTTCTTATCTATCCGATATCCCAATACCGCTCCAACTGCATAGTCTGAAGCGTCGCACATGATTTCGAAAGGTAAGTCCCAATTAGGATTTTGAAGAATTGGCGCTTCGATCAAGGCGAGCTTCAACATCTCAAATGCGCGCTCCCCTTCTTTGTCGATGAAAAAGTCCTTATCCTTGCAAAGAATACTAGTTAGCGGTTTGGAAACTTTAGCAAAGTCTCGTATAAACCTGCGGTAGAAGCCAACGTGACCTAGAAAACTCCTTAAATCTCGTAATGCTGTGAGGAGAGGAAGGTTTTAAATGACCTCAATCTTGGCCTTATCACCCTCCAAACCTTTGCCCGAGACAAGATGCCCGAGCACTACTCCCTCTCGCACCATAAAATGGGATTTCTCCCAACTCAATACTAGTCGTTTCTTGACGCAGACCTCGAGGATCTTTATCAGGTGAGCTAGACAGCTGTCGAAATCATCTCCAAAGACAGAGAAATCGTCCATGAAGACTTCGAGATTGTCGCCAAGGAAATCGTAAAATATCACCGTCATACATCTCTGGAATGTCCCAGGGGCGTTACACAACCCGAATGGCATTCGCCTAAAAGCGAACGTGCCAAAAGAACATGGGAACCTCATCTTTTCTTGATCGTCTGGATGAATCGCAATCTGATTATACCCTGAATAACCATCTAAGAAACTAAAGTAAGTCTGACCTGCTAGTCGATCAAGGATTTGATCGATTAAGTATTACTTCTCCTTTTCCCCAATCTGTAACAGCTTTTGCGATAGCTAAGAAAGGTCTTTTTAGGATAATTGGGGCTTGACTAAGCTCCTTAGTGATCTTCATATCTACAACTAGGAAGTCTACCGGAAAATAACATCCTTCGATTCTAACAATCACATCTTCTACTATGACATGAGGCTTCCTTACCGATCCATCCGCTAAACATAACTCTATAGGGAAAGGCTGCAACTCCCCTACATGATGACAATCAAATACGGCTTTAGGGAGGATATTGATACTAGCTCCGGTATCTAACAAGTATCTAGTAAAATTCATTCCTCCAATCTCACTCGTAATCATGGGAGTTCCTGGATCTCTCTTTTTAATCGGAAGAGAATTCATCATAATTGAACTAATATTCTCACTCAATTGGATCCTCTTGGGGCTTCTATGGGGTGTGCATATGCCTTTAAGAAATTTAGCATAAGAAGGTATATGCTTAATTGCATCTACTAAAGGGATGGTAATGGTCACCTTTTGGAAGGCTTCTAATAAATGATCATCAGATTCACTAACCTTCGCTTTAGGCTTGCTTAATGCTTGAGGGTAAGGCACGGGTGGTTTGTATGTGTTGGGATTTGGCTCAGCTCGCACCCGTTCTTCCTCATCATCAGAACTACTATCTTGCTCTACTACGTCTGTCGGTGTCTCATCATCTATCGAGCTCTTGTGTAACGGATAATCCTTATAAGGATCAGGTAAGTCTTTGCCGCTCCTAAGGCTCGATATCGCCAATGCAACCTCCACCGCCTCCTCATCAAAATGCACATGACTCAGATTGTGTGTTTGACTCGATGAGGACCCTTGATTCCTCGAGTTGATAGTGGCCTGCAATGGTAATTGGTCAGAAAATGAAACTTGCTTACCCTTATTATTATCAGTCAAGGTAGGGATGTTCGTCTTGACGAAATCCTGTATCTCGTCCACGCGTGAGTTCATCCTGTTCATTTTCTCTATCAACTGAGAGATCGCACCCAGAATTGGATCTACAGATGGTGCGGTCAGTCAGGGAACTTGATTGTACGATTGTTGTGGCAGGATATACGTCGACTGTCTTGCATTCACGTAGGGCTGTTGTTGCGAGTTTTGTTGCTGACAGGTTTTATATGATGGAGGATACGTCTGATCTGTGTTCCTCCTAAATCCTTGTTGATGCTGCATAGGATTATTATAATAGGGTTATTAAAATAAATGGGGTATGTACCTTGATAAATCGGTCTTCCCTGTTGACTTTGCCCTCCTGATGGGCCTTGTCTATATATGCCCTGCCCTTGAATTGCCATGATCAGACAATCCATCTCGACATGGTCGAGACGTGAGCAATGGGCGCATGGCGACGCTTCTTGTAGAGCTACGGGTGCACGTCCTTCATATCCGTTGTGGATGTGGAACAGATCTAATAGAAGATTTTGGGCATCTTGTCGATCTTCTCTAGGAGCATGCTCGTCTCTACCGACTTTGTGTCGATTAATCCTCCCTTCGGCGTTGCACCTCTTCCAAATGGTTTTGCCGCGTTGTGGTGGCTATTTTCCGCCACAGTCTCAATCAATTCCATTGCTTCGTCTTCAAACTTGCTCATGAAGGTGCCGCCGCTAGATGCATCTAAAAGATATCTATCTTGCGGGCCTAACCTATCATAAAATATTAGTGTAAGCTCATGGTTAGACGCTCCATGGTGAGGACACTCTCTAGTGAGGTCTCTAAGTCTCTCCCAAGCTTCATGAAATGTTTCACTCAGTCCTTGGGTAAACTCACGCATCACCTTCCTAACAGAGGTGGTCTTTCCTACGGAATAGTACTTCCTAAGGAATTCCTCCTCCATCTCGGTCCAAGAAGTGAATTCCTTTCCTAACTTAAGAAACCAATCCTTAGCTCTATATCTAAGGGTGGCGGGAAAGAGTTTCATCTTCATTACATCTGCCGACACATTATGAATCTGATTGATCTCACATACTTGAATAATCTCGTCGACATGTCTATAAGGATCCTCGGAAGGTTTACCATAGAATATAGGTAACATACTCATCACATGCGAATCTATCCTAAAATTCGCATTTCTAGCAATAGGTGCATGAATAAGAGTAACGGGTCTTTGAAGAACAGGCCTAGCATAATCACTAAGGCGTCTCCTAACATTTCCCTCATCTTTCAGGGTCATATCTAAGGTCGATGATGACGCGGAAGAGGAAAAAAATTGCGAGGAACGTTCAAAAAGATCTAAGTGTAAAGGATTATCCCTTGTTATCCAATCAGACTCTCGTCTCATAAATATGCACTAATATATAAAACATAAAACTATTCAACAATGATAAATTAATCATACTTGATTGTCGTTATTCGTGAGAGTTACACTCTCCCAATTCGAATATGACGCGATGATTGTCCGTCGTCCGTAGAGAGGGACTAATCACTTAATCTTGTTGAAATTAAGCAACTAAACGATGTATTTCTGCTACGAAGAACTCACTGTAGGATCAATTTGAATTAATATCAGAGAAGAAATAGAAAAATCAGAGTTGACCGAGTCAAAATTGATGATTTTTCTAAAAAAATACGCCTTAATTCCCCGACAGCGGTGCCATTTGACGTGACTAATTCGTATGGTCGTTGAATGCACACGATTTAGTGTCAAAACAAAGTCCTCAACTTACCAAATTATGATTAATCAATTTAATTAAAGAGTATAATGATATATAAGGGTCGAATCCACGGAGAATTAGGGAATTTTGAGAGATTTCTTTCAAACTCGAACAAGTCGGACGATGAATTGAGATTAGAAATTGGGCGATTTATGATATTACGAAAGACAACTCAATTGCGAATCCACGCAATCAAAAATCGAGTGATTTGGATGAGAATTCGTTGAGTAATCGAAGTTTGAAGATAGGAGAAAATTCGTATCGCGAAATTGATTTAAAACCGAAATTAAACTGAAATTAAACTTAATCTACTATTCAAAATGTAAAATTAACACTAAATGATGAAAGATTAAGATGAAAACACGCAATCTAACCCGAAGTAGCCTTCGAAATGATCCAATTAATCTCCGGATGCATGGCTTTTCATTTAGCATTTTCGAAGACGAAATTGAAGTTCAAGATGTGATTTCTCCTCTATCTCTCGATCAAAATCTGATTTCAAGCACTCCTTGGACGCGAAAATGAGTCAAGAATGCAAGGAATCAAATGGCACTTGAAATTAGTGTTTGGACAGTTCGAATTACTCGAAATTTCAAGGGCGCGTTCTTCCATTGCGAAGAACATGTATTTAAAGGGGTAATTTTGGGCGCGACCGTCCGATGAAGAGGCGCCACTTGATCAACGGTCGCGATGAAGCTTTATTTGATCGAAACGGTGTGATTATATTGCATCCTTCCAATCAACGATCAAAGTTTGAGATGAGTCCATGTATTGTGTGCGAAGAGACGTGTCGTTTGATCGCATCCACTGGATCTTCATCGTGCGGTCACGATATGTCGAGGATTCCACTGATCGCGAGTGATCTCAACCGTTATAACTCGCGATCAACGGCTGATATTATTTCACTTATTCCCATTTAACGCACGTGCTTTGATTGAGATCGGGTGGATCTCGTGTCCACCGCATCGATGCACGACATTCCACGCGATCTCCATCCGACGATCCACGTAACGCCACGCGTCCTGCAATCAAGAAAGTGAAGAGAACATAGTCCCACACGGAGAAAAGAAGGAAACTAGTCTGGTATATAACGTGAGTGAGTTATAGCGGTTAGCTTAAATCCAAACTATCGGATGCTTATATGTACCATAACCATATGTAATAAAATTAAATATATGTATACGTCACCTTAGTGCCACGCAGGCACTCGCGCGGGTCTACGTGGCGCTGCCACGTGGCCCCGAGTGCCACATCGCATCCAAGTGGGCTCGCGCGAATATATGCACCCATTTTTTCCATTTTTAAAATGTTTTAATTCATTAAAAATCGAAAATAAATCTAAATAAATTCAAAAAAATTCCATAAAATTCCTATAAATTGTAAAAATCATAACTTTCAAAATACAACTCCAAATTAGTTAAAATTTGTTTTTTTGGATCAGAAATTGAATAATCTATCATTATAAAAAGTCAAATTATTAAAATAATAAGATAATGAATTTTAATTAATTTAATACATTCATTTATTTGTTAAATTAACTTTATAAAAATACATGAATGTTAATAAACATCATTTTTCTTATCATTTAATCATGAAAACATCATTATGATCTTAAATATAAATAGGATTAAAAATTATAATGTTTAATTATGTATAATAATCCTTAAATTGATGTATTTTTAGATCATAACATGAAATTATACAAAATGATAGAAATATACTTAAAATATGATAACATGCATATATTTGGAATGATTAATGCTTTTATTTGCATTAATAATCATGTAAATTTATGTATAAATAGCATGTAATCACTCCTCCATTTACCCAAGTGTAAGCCTCACTCACCAAGAGTCCACTTACCCATGAGTGACCTTGACTCACCAAGAGTCCACTTCCAATTGAGTACGCCTATCTCACCCAGAGTCCACTTACCCATGAGTGCGCCTAACTCACCTAGCATGATCAAGTACCATGAGTCATTGATAATATCTAATTTATACATAATTATATGATTATTAATATAAATTAAGGCATAAAACATTTCATTCTTATGCATGTTATCATACTTTGAGTGCATATCTATCATTTCATGCAATTTTAAGCTATAATCTCAAAATCCCTTATTTTTGGGATAATTATACATAATTAAATAAAATATTTTATATTAGATTATTCCCATCTATATTTGAGATTATAATTGGGTTTTAATGTTTGAAATAATAAAGAGAAAATATTTTTTATATACTCATTTATTTTTCTAGTTTTGTTTTCTAAGAGAAATGAATGTATTTTTGAAATAATAATTTATTCTCTTGTTTTTTATTAAATTTAAATTTTTAGAATGATAGATTATTTACTTTCTGATCTAAATAATAAATTTGGCTTAATTTGGAGTTGTATTTTGAAAGTTATGAATTTTTAAGGATTTTGTAGAAATTTTCCAATTTTTTTTGGATTTATATGGATTTATTTTCGATTTTATTTCAATTTTATTTCAATTTTAAAATTAAAAAAGGTATTTTGTATAGCGCACTGGCGTGGCAGTTGATGTGGCAAGGCAAATGACATATCACCATGTGGCGGCGTGTGCATGCGCCACGTGGCGCACACATTTGACTATCTGTGAGCGTGTGCGCGCACGTGTGATTAGTAGGTTAAGAATCCTTTTAAGGATATAAGCTAACCCACTAAAAATTTCCTACCATTACACACAAATTTTGTCACGATTTTCACCATGTGGGACTATTTTTCCTTTTTTATGCGCAAGTGACGTGGAGCGATGGGAAGCGTCTGATTCACGAATTTAATCAAAGTCGTCGATCTTCACTTAAGTCGGGGGTATGCGGCGGCATCTGATTGGGTGAAGATTTGTTTTGAAATGATCACAGCCATTCATTTGAGGAGTTATAATGGCTAAGATTAAATGTGCCCAGTGGACTCCCATGGACACATGGCTGCATCTCGAGCGCTCGATAAAGATCAAACGACACGTGTTACACGACACTTCTTCTTCAAACATGATGTGGAAAAATTTGATCGCTCCATCTTGGATCGAATGGATAGGACTTAACGGTGATGATTCACATCCAAGCGTTTCATCTGAGCCATTGATTGAAGATGAAGAAGCAAATCAAACAATTAGGCCCAATTTTACGTATATATACGCATGTTCTTCGACGATGTAAACCATTCTTAGATGTCTCGAGCAATCAAACTATTTAGACATATCAATCCTTGAATCTCTTCCTTTCCTCTTCTTCTAGACTGATTTCCGTGTCCAAGGAGTGTTAAAAAGTGAGTTTTCATTGAGAGAATCAGGATAAATACTGGATTTTTTTTTCTCAAAACACAGAATTAAAAGCCTCAATATGGCGATGAATTGGATCATTTTGAGCGCAATTCAAGGTTAGATTAAGAGTTTTTTCCTTGATCTTTCTTGCTGTAACATTAGATATCATTTTCAAATAGTAGATTAGTCGAATCTTGTGAAATTTTAATGCTTTCTCTCTCTTCACGATCAATTTTTCTCCCTAGATTTTGCTCCTTGATTTCTCCACGAATACTGATCTAAATCGAATGATTTTTTATTCTGTGGAATCGTTTTGGAGTATTCTTTCTAAATCTATCAAAATCCCTAATTTCTCACCTCAATTCCTCGTCCAATATGATCAAATTTGAAGAACACCTAAAAATTCCCTATTTCTCCCTGCATTCGACCCTTAGTCACCATTATACTATTGAATTCTTGATTAAAACTTAAAATTGGTGAGTTTGGAAATTTTTTGACACATTCATGTGTTTTCAACAAGCTCACAAATTTTTCTTGTTAGTCATCTACCATAATATGACAATATGATTGATCTAACCTTATCCTATGTTTTATACTTAAGATACAAAGTAATGACTATAAAGATATATGCATGCAATGATATGAGTAATTGATGTGAGTGTTAATAAACTTCCTCACTATATTTGATGTTGATCGTGGACCCTTAACTTTGACTCTGGTGATGAACCTTGAACAAAGACTTTCTCTTGTCCTTTGAGCGAAATTTGAATTTTCTATTGACTTTGACTTGAAGTAGTTTTATTGTTGACTTCTAATTTTTGATTATTGAGTTTGGGTGGATCAAACACTTGACCTTCAAGAGAATGTCACTTAAAATTTTATGGCCTACTATTAGGCCTTTCATGAGCTATTGCTTGGCCTTCAATGGGTCTTGTATTATGTCTTCAATGTGCCTTTTGGTTGGCCTTTAATGGGCTTTTTAGTTGGTCTTTAGTGAGCATGATATTAACTTAGTCATTACATATGCTTATGGACTTGATGACAAACATCACACAAGAATGACAACAAGATATATGAAGGTGTGATTTGGCTTATAGGCCACATGATATCCATCATGGACATATACAGTCATTCTAATATTTATGCTACAAAGAAAGTAGAATATTGATATACCTAATTCTATAAATTTATATTTTTGCCTTATTATGAAGAATAATATATGTTTATATATGTATAAAAAAGGAAATAACTATTTATGTTAATGAAAGCGCATATATACATTGAGCTATATATCATCTATATACTAAAATTTTGGCAAAATAGATGAAGACGTGTACATCTAACTATTGAGTATATCTATATATCTAAATTTCTACTCAATAGATGCATGCTGAATATGTGAAGGAAATATCTATATCTACATATAAAGAGATCAACCTAAACATACATATAGTTCTCTAAATCTCTACAGTTTATATATGTTGAACTAATTATATATGAAGCTAAACCTAAATATGTATATCCATGTAGATGTTTTCAAACTACATATGTATATATGCAAAAATAATTAGAAGTATCTTTATATAAATATCAAAATTCTAACTCATATTTATATAATTTTTTTAAAAATTAACATAACTTGATTTTATTTGATCTCCATTTCCAATTAAGCAATTTCCTTGGTCGGGATTTCATCGACGATTCTTGCTGGGTGCTAGTGTGCTACAGTTCAGACCTATAAGAGAGAGGGAGTAGTTAGATTTCCTTCTTTTCTTGAGTTTGAACGAGATGGAGACAAGGAATAATTCTTTTTTTCTTTGAAATGTCAAAACCCTAGGGAGATAGGTCTTGAAGCCAAGGAGGAAGGTGTTGGGCTATTTGGATACCTTTTGATGCCTACGAATGATGAATTCACTACAAACTCACTTGATTGAGAGAGAGAGAGAGATTCCACCTTTTCAAGTTTTTAGCCTTAACCACCTAGGTTTTGGAGCTCAACCTTTTCTTGGAATTTTAAGATCTTGATAGAGGCAATTTGGAATGACCAACAAGCTGGAAAGGCATTCTATAAATTAAAAAATTTGTGAGGATTTTAACAATTCCAAATGGATTGAGATTTTGATGCTAAGGAGGAGATGATGGATTTTTGGCCTTAAAGACAATCAATATTTTCATATCTCATTTAATTTTATTCAAATGAAATTGTATTATGTGTCATTCTTGTTTGACATTTGCGATCAAGTTTATCATGACTCTATCTCCCAGAGTAGGGTTAGGAGATGCAAATGAGGAACCTAGCATTTAGTGACTGGACATAGGCTGGACATTGCCCTACCCAACTCACGTGCATGGACATAGGCTGGAAGGTCTAAAGACTAGACTAGATGATTAGACGCATCCAAGAATGGATGGGGAGAGAGAGAACGTGACTAAAGAAGATGTGATGAGAGAATGAGACAGGGAATTAGATGGAGAATAAGGATAGGGAAGATAGAGAACATGCAAGAAGTAGATGAAGAGAGAAAGAGGGGGTGAGGAGTAGATGGGTAAAAGATAGCATAAGAGAGATGGGGAAAAGATAGCATGAGAGAGAGAGGACACTTTTGTTTTGGAACCTCCAAATGAGGTGGATATGATCCTAGAGAACATTAGTCCTTCCATCGACTTTGTGGATGATCCTTTCATCGACTAGATCATTTCATGGGGCTTCGGGAACAACACTTTTTTTATTTCGAATCCTCCAGTTGCAGTGCATTGCCTAGCAACATACTAAATAGAGGTATGCCGATCATTCTCCCACATAGGATGATACATAGAGAGGAGACGGGTTTGTTGGTAGTGCATTGGGTGGCTACATTTTGGCAATGCCTCTTGTGGTTCCTTCTAAGATTTTGCCATTTCTAAAATGGAGATGACTTCAGCAACAACCATGCCAGCATTGAATTCATCAAGGAAGCTCATCAAAAACCTAATACACTTGAAGGAATTCTTGAAGCTATTAAGGTGTCTAGTCTATAGCAGTACCCAAATGATCTCTAGATGGTTGGATCTCCTCTTCAAAGCTCTTAACTAAGAGAGAAAGATAAGAAAAGAGACAATTCCCACAATGCTTATATAGGCACCTTAAAAATATGATTGTTCTCCCCTATTTATAGATATTTGGTATATAGATTTTTCATAAAACCCTGATTATTATAGAAATGGAAGTAGATTGGGAAGAGAGGGAGAGAGATTGTGAAGGGGAGAGAGATTATTAGTGAGAGAGGGCAAGGAGTAGCTGGAGAAGAGAGATTGGGAGAGATAAATGGAAGAGAGAGAAATCCGGAAAGAGATTCCGTAAATATCATAGAAAATCTAGATATTTACGCTGCTACCATTAATGATAGCTCCAACGAGTAAATGAACGAATTTTAGTTCCTATCTCCTTCCTCTCCCCCTCCGGTCTTCATCCTCGGCAGCCATGGCGGCGGCATCAGCTTCCACTATCTCATCCTCTCTCCGCGCCGCAGCTCGCCCTTCAACAACCGTTAAACCCTCGCAAGGAGCTCCAGCTCTGAGCTTCCTGGCCTCATCGTTAAAATCGTCGAGGCTCCTATACTCTCGAGCCGCCATCGATGCCGTCGGAGTCAGAACCGGATTCAATCTCGGCGCGCGCATGATCTCCGCTCGCTCCATCGAGAGGCTTTCCCTTGACTTCGAGACTTCCATCTTCAACAAGGAGAAGATCACTCTATCAGGACACGACGAGGTTTACTATTGTTAAACCCCAGTTTTTTTTGTCCCTCGCTCTGCTGATTTTACTATTTTATTTTTTCGCAGTTTATTGTGAGAGGCGGCAGAGATCTTTTACCTTTGCTTCCTGAGGCGTTCAAGGGAATCAAGAAAATCGGTGTCATCGGATGGGGATCCCAGGTTTGCATTTCTAGCTTTTGCATATTCTGTTTTTTTTAACTCTTTAATCACTCTTGTCGGTTGTTTAGGGTCCCGCTCAAGCACAGAATCTGAGGGATTCGCTGGCTGAAGTGAACTCTGATATTGTTGTTAAGGTTCGTGCTCTTTAAGATTGTTCTTTTGTTTCTACTTCTAATTGTTACCTAGTTCAACATGAATGTTACTTACGGTGGCCCTCATGCAGATTGGGCTGAGGAAGGGGTCGAAATCTTTCTCTGACGCACGTGCCGTAGGATTTTCTGAAGAAAGTGGAACTCTCGGTGATATTTGGGAAACTGTCGCCGAGAGTGATCTCGTTCTTCTGCTGATTTCTGATGCGGCCCAGGTTTAATATTCAGTCTCACAAATACTGTGTTTCATCAAACGGAAGAAATGACCTCTACCTCTGATCTTAATAGATGATTCCTAATTTTGGGAGAATTTGTGCAATTCGCAACGTCGGTTTTATTTCCTTTTTTTTAACGTACTCGCGCCTCGACGTTCTTCCAGTTGTTTGAATTTGCAGTCGATGCTTTCTTTCCGTTATCAATCATGCTTTCTCCCTTTTGCATTTTAATCAAGAGGATAAGTTTTCAGATTTATACCTAGATTACTCTGAAGCCATGTACATCGAACTTACTTTTTTCTAACTCCAGCGTCATGAATGCAATATTCATCATTGAATCAAGAGAAGATCCACGCTCAATCAGCTGCAGCATATCTTGTGAATCATTTGCTAAGTGTTAATGAAATAGTCATGTTTGTTTGTGTATGAGAGTAATCAAGATAATATGATTCCCATATAGCAGACTCACATTCTTAATCCTCCTATTCACTCCTGCCTGATGGGCATCTTCAATTATTCCACAAACTGCCTACTGTGTAAGCGTGGATCTGTTTTCTGAACTGTCTACTAATTTTTTTGTCTATTACGATTCAGGCTGACAACTATGAGAAGGTTTTATCTCTCATGAAGCCAAACAGTATCCTCGGGCTATCCCACGGTTTTCTTCTGGGTCATTTACAGGCCCAAGGGATTGATTTCCCCAAGAACATCAGCGTCATTGCAGTGTGTCCCAAGGGTATGGGTCCATCTGTCCGGAGGCTTTACGTTCAGGGCAAGGAAGTCAACGGGGCTGGAATAAATTCCAGTTTTGCTGTTCACCAGGTTATTATGATAGTTTTACTATTCCACAGTTCATGTTCTTGTAAGTAAAATCTTTAATTTTCCAGGATATCGATGGTAGAGCCACAGATGTGGCTCTGGGGTGGTCTATTGCCCTTGGCTCTCCTTTCACATTCGCCACTACACTGGAGCAAGAGTACAAGAGTGATATATTTGGGGAGCGAGGTTTTGACTCTTTCTATTTTTAGATGATCTTTTTGACTTCGCTTGCTGAATTTTTCTCTCCGTTGACTATTAAGGTAGTCTCCTTGGCGTACATGGGGTTGTGGAGTCCTTGTTTAGAAGATACACTGAGAATGGAATGAGCGAAGAGCTGGCCTACAAGAACACTGTAGAATGCATCACAGGAGTCATCTCGAAGACAATTTCGACTAAGGTACCAAACCATCATTCCGGACATGAGCTATATCTTGCTTAAATTATTTTTTTCCACTCGTTATAGGGAATGCTGGCCGTCTACAACTCCCTGTCTGAGGATGGAAAGAGAGAGTTTGAGGCAGCTTACAGTGCTTCATATTACCCCTGCATGGATATTCTATATGAGTGCTATGAAGATGTGACCTCTGGCAATGAAATCCGAAGTGTTGTTTTGGCTGGACGCCGATTCTTTGTAATCCCATCTCACTTATTTATAACAACTCTTCAGGAGAAAAAAGATTACTATTTGATTATTTGATTATGATTATTCAACAGGAAAAAGAAGGGCTGCCTGCTTTTCCCATGGGGAATATTGACCAGACCCGGATGTGGAAGGTCGGCCAGAAAGTCCGATCAACGCGACCGGCTGGTGACTTGGGTCCTCTCCATCCTTTCACAGCCGGTGTTTATGTGGCGCTGATGATGGCACAGGTAATTAATTATTTACCTTTCAGATTTTTCTGCAAAGTTTATATTTTTTTTCAACTACCAATTGTAGATTGAGGTGCTAAGAAAGAAAGGTCATTCCTACTCAGAGATCATAAATGAGAGTGTGATTGAAGCCGTTGACTCTCTCAACCCTTTCATGCATGCCCGGGGCCTCTCCTTCATGGTGGATAACTGTTCCACTACAGCTCGGCTGGGAGGGAGGAAATGGGCCCCACGGTATGACTATATTCTGACTCAGCAGTCCTATGTGTCTGTGGACAAGGGCACACCCATCAACCAGGATCTCCTCAGCAACTTTCTATCTGATCCAATCCACAGCGCCATTGAAGTTTGTGCTCAGCTGAGGCCATCCGTCGACATTTCTGTGCCGGAAGATGCCGACTTTGTGCGCCCTGAGCTGCGGTGAATTGACATCTCCAGTGCATCATAAGGTATTAGGGTAGACGTGATCATGGGGCCCAAGCGGTTGCATGGCAATTAGAGAGATAAACATCGATTACATACATAAAAAAATTTCAAAAGGGTCCCTCCTGGGACTAAGAGAATACATAGGTCCATAATTTCAATTGGGTCCCTTGTGAGACTAAAAGAATACAGAGGTCCATTGAGTACAATTCGCATCTCCAGCACTTTGATTGGTTCAACCAATCGTAGCGCTCCTATAAGTGGACCTAGGGTTCAGCTGGTTTTCAAATATTAAGTGTGCCTCTCTATTTAATGACATGACCAATCAGGTCGCAACAAATGGCTACATCAAAATGCATTGATCAGACCTTGATGGTTCTAATCAATATAACCCTTTTCCTTTCTTAAAAGAGGCAAGCCACATTGCATGCCCTGAGCCTTACAATCATGGTCAGATGGTCCACGATGAATTTAGAAATTTCATGATCTTAGCCCCTTTGATGTTGATCAAGCAATCAGAATGCTATGATTAAGGCCACTTTATAAATGGCTTATTACCTTGATTTTGATCAAATCAAAGCGTGCCACATAACAAGCTTGGATGAGTTTTGTCAATCAAATGGCTAAAAAACACTCATTAAAATCATGATACTCATGATCCAAAAAGAGTTATTTGCTAACGTTTTATGGGTAGGTTTGTCTTTTGATCTTCTCTTCATTCATTATCTCTAATGGTAGAATTGAGAAGAAGAAGAAAATCATGATTTTAAAGGAATGATAAGTTTGCCCCTCTTAAGATTGGAATCCTAAGAACCCCTATAAATTCTAAATTTTCTCTTTACTCATGTTTTTTTGCCTCTGTAGTAGCATCAGGCTGCTAGAAGGAAAATGAGAGAAGGTCAAGGCCCAAGTTGAGCATTGTTTGATGCTTGATCTTGTCATGGAGACAAAATCAAACAAAGGATCACGATTGGACTGAGTCTAGCATCACTCGGCCTAGGATGAGCATTATGACAAGGTTTGTGCAAGGATTTAGATCACTTTCTTCCTTATGATCATCTCCATAATTAGTGTAGAATGTTTTTTTTATGGTAGCATTTTTACCATCCACTTACCTCCCGCTACATTCTCACATGTAATCATCCATTTATTGACCTCTTGCTAGCATTCATCCTTCTCACCTCATCATGTCATCTTCTAAATTTTCACCTCTTTTATTCTCATAACCTCCTCTCAATTCTGATTTCTGTCTTAATTTTATCAAGACAATCACAAAATATCATGTCATACCCATTTCCACATGCTACATTCCAAATTCATTCATTCTCTATTCACACTCTTGTCTATCATTTGACTCCTCGTCTCATTACTTAAGTATATAATAACATGCACTTTTCCTCATTTAATCCATTAGTCTTTGGTATTTTTAATCATAATTCACATCATTATTATGCATGTTATCACATTTTGATGAAATTTTTTGCATATATCATATCATATCGTTCATAAGCTAAAATTCACATTCAATTGTCTTTAATTTTATGTATGTTTGATGTTTGACCTTTTGCAAGGTCAGATGAAGGTGATTTAATTGCATGTTGATATGTGTAAAAATACAGTTGTTGAATGCGCAATTACGTGTAAAAAAATTATACTCAACTCATCCAATTCATATTTAACTTTAGAACAATGGCAAGTGGAGGTCAAATCCATAGGGAGGAAAGTTAAAAGATTGAAATCAAGAAATATTCTTAGTGTTTTTAGATAAATAAAGCGGAAATGATCGATGAAAGTAAGAAGATGTATGAAGAGATAAAATGAATTGATCAAATGCTTCTAAACTCCTTTTAAAGATTGAAAACCCTTCATCTATGGTGTAAAAGTGATTTTTAGGGTTTGTAAATATGAAAATGTGAATGAAAAGATGAGAAAATAGAAAAGATAGATAGAAAATGATTATAATATAAGGATTATTGATGAAAATACATCTAGTGATGCTCTCTAATTAGGACTTTCTTTGAATCAAAACAGATTAATTTTTGTTTTTTGATTTCTCTGTCTAAGAATTGTTGTTTTTCTTATTTCTGATCTCAATATCTTAAATTCTTAGGTTTGTTTTTTTTCTTGTTTTTGTTTTCTTTTAAACAAAAATTTTGTTTTTAAGATTCCATGTAAAATCTATAGTGGACGTAAAAATAGTTTTTAAGTTATATTTATTTTGCGTATCAAATTTATGTTTCTTTCTTCTTAATAATACCTTTAAGGGGTTTACAGATTTTTTGATTTCAAAATTTCTAAACTAGTCATGTCAAATTTTTTTTGGGACCAATTGCTATTAGATTTGAATAAAAAAATAGTTTAGCCTAGGACTAAGTTTGCCTC
This sequence comes from Lemna minuta, assembly GCA_024174645.1. Taxonomy (NCBI): domain Eukaryota; kingdom Viridiplantae; phylum Streptophyta; class Magnoliopsida; order Alismatales; family Araceae; genus Lemna; species Lemna minuta. The sequence continues at coordinate 7,478,978 of CM044116.1, forward strand.
ACCACTAGATTTGATTTAGTTAAATGTTGTTGGTCTGATTATATGCTTATTGAGTTTGATTTCATAGAATCTTAGATCTTATTTAGTGATCTTTTCATATGAGATCATCTATATATATATATCTTTGGGTCTGCTTTTATTATATTTTGGTCTTATCATAAACTTTTAGGTTTGATTCTGTGGTCACTTCATGTTTGATATCTACTATATTTTGAGGGTTATAACACATTCTTTTTTGCTAAATTTCATATAATTTTAAATTTATATAAGCTGATTATTGTAGTGATAATCTAGAGCATTTGAGACACAATTCCAGCTTGATTACATCGTATTACCAAATTGAGACATCATATAGTTAGGATTATATAGTATCATTTTTCATAGCATATAGTTTTTTAGACATTCAAGGGTAATTTTGTCATAAATCAAAGTCAAAGCAGAAGTGAAAAAAGTCCAAGCCAAAGTCAAAGTCAAAGTCAAAGGAATAATTCAAACTAGTTCTTGAGGGAGTTATTTTAATTTATTTCATTATTTTTCGTTTTCCTTTATACAACTTACGCATTTTAGATTTCAATAATTGGTTGTTAGCTTTTGTGGTTGGTTTAGTTTTTAGTATTTAGTATTTTTTATATCCTTTTATCTTGTTAGACTATTTTAGGAACTAGGGAAAATTAGCATCACCCTCATACATTGTATTGACTTCAGGTGAGTCATACTTACTTGTGGGGGTCAGGGGGAGTTTATTAGTGAATCGGTGCTAGACGGGAGGAGTCTAGGAAGTTGACTGAAAAGTTAAATCAAGGCATAATTGCTCTCTACCTTGCATGATCACGCTAAATCAGGGACAAGCGACCTAATTGGAGTGTGTGTGGATTGGTGATGAGACTCTAACACTTTAGAGAGGCAGGCTAGCTAGAAAGAGAGTAGGGAGTAGTGTGTGGAGCTTTGGGAGTCGGCCTAGGGAGAAGGGACAAGCGGCGGTACACCGAAAGACAACGACAAAGTAAGGTCACTTATCTAGAGCGTGAGTTAGTCAGATTGAAAGCTCATGTTAGAACTTTGATCTGATTATCTTGACCAATTAGTAATTTCTATTGGGGGATTAACAAGGTGAGGAGTGACTCTGGGAGGACTATCTCTTCTTGGGACTGGCATGGGAGAGTTTGGATACCCTGTCCAATATAAAAAAATCTCGCATACGAGAGAAATCGAGTGGATAATCAACAAATCCATAAAAGGATTAGAAAAATATAAAGATTCAAAAGAAACTAATTCACTTCCCTCTTAGTAAATTCACCATCCCATTTGGGAACTTCAATGATATCGATCATGGATATGTACAATCATCTTGACATTTATGTTAAAGATTAAGTAGAATATTTATATACCTAATTCTCTATATTTATATTTTTGCCTTATTATGAAGATTAACATATGATTATATATGTATAACTAAGGAAACATCTATTTCTATTAATGAAAGTGCATATATACATTGAGCTATATACCATATATATACCTATTTCTATATACCAAAATTTTAGCAAAATAGATGCATACGTATACATCTAACTATCGAGTATATCTATAAATCTAAATTTCTACTCAAGAGAGTCCACCTTTTCAAGTTTTTAGCCTTAACCACCTGGGTTTTGGAGCTCAAACTTTTCTTGTCATTTGAAGATCTTGATTGAGGCAATTTGGAACAACCAACTAGCCAGAAAGGCATTCAATAAATTAAAAATGTTGCAAGGATTTTAAAAATTCCTAATGGATTGAGATCTTGATGCTAAGGAGGAGATGATGGATGTTATGTGGCCTTAAAGACAATCACATTTTCATATCTCATTTATGCTTATTGAAATAAAATTTTATTCATTGTCATTCTTGTTTGACATTTGGTATAAAGTTTATCGTGACTCTATCTTCCAGAGTAGGGTTAGGAGATGTGGACGTGGATCCTAGCATCTCGTGGATGAATTGCCCTTTCCAACTCACATGCATGCACATAGGCTAGATGGCCTAAAGACAAGACTAGATGATTAGACACATCCAATAGTGAATGGGGAGAGAGAGAGAACGTGCCTAAAGAAGATGTGACAAGAGAACGAGAAAGGGAAGTAGATGGAGAATAAAGATAGGGAAGAGAGAGAACATGCAAGAAGTAAATGGAGAGAGAAAGAGAAGGTGAGGAGTAGATGGAGAAAAGATAGCGGGAGAGAGATGGAGAAGAGAGAGAGAGAGATAGGACACTGTTCTTTTGGAACCTCCAAATGAGGTGGCTCTAGTCCCAAAGGACATTAGTCCTTACCAATGCCAGTCCTTGGCTAGACATTTGACTTTGTCAATAATCCTTTGATCGACCAGATCATTTCATGGGGCTCTGGGAACAACACTTTTGTGATTTGGAATCCTTCAGTTGTAGTGCATTGCCTAGCAACTTGGTAAATGGAGGCATGCCAATAATTGTGACATAGAGAGGATAATGTCAATCATTGTGACACAAGGCATGATGCATAGAGAGGAGATGAGTTTGTTGGCAGTGCATTGGGTAGCTACATTTCGGCAACGCCTCTTGTGGTTCGTACTAAGATTTGGACATTTTGAATAATGGAGATGGCTTCAACAATAACCATGTTAGCATTGAATTCGTCAAGGAAACTCATATAAAACCTCATTCACTTGAAGGAATTATTAAAGCTATTCAAGTGTCTAACCTCTAACCTCTAGGTACCCACACGATCTTCGGATGGTTGGATCTCATCTTCAAAACTCTTAGCTAAGAGAGAAAGATAAGAAAAGAGAAAATTCTGTCAAGGCTTACATATACACCTTGAATTGTGTTTGTTCTCACCCTATATGGAAAAGATCAGGAGAGATATATGGAAGAGAGAGAAAACCATAATGAGAGTAAGAGGGAGAGAGATGATGGGAAAGAGATTGGAAAAACGTATTTACTATTTTTTAGTTTTTTAACTTATGGATGAGTCCATATGTCTATCTCATTAACTGAGATGGTGGACTCGATGCAGCAAGGTCAGGATGAATTTTACAACCGTCTTGTCTGCCTCCTGCTGCATCCATCATCCACGTTCTTGGACGCACCGAACCCTACCCTAGAGTAGAAGAACCAGCAACATCCATAACAATAACAGGGCATTGGGAAAGGGGAGGGGGGGGGGACCTTCTGAACCCCATTCATGTTGGCAGTTCTAACCCAACCCACTAATCCTAATTTCTTTAGTGCAGAGGGAAATTGTCACAGTGTTTTCATCATTGCATCTGGCCCATCTGGCCCATTTGGCGCATTTGGCCCATTTGGCCCGTTATGCGACGCGGCGCCTTTCCTCAGTGATGACACAGCACATTATCAGATTCCCGTGGACTTTGGGGATACCGTAAATATCATAGAAAATCCAGATATTTACGTCGCTACCATCAATGCATACCTCCAGCGAGTATAAGAACAAATTTTAGCAACTATCTCCTTCCTCTCCCCTCCGGTCTTCATCCTCGGCAGCCATGGCGGCGGCATCGGCTTCCACTGTCTCATCCTCTCTCGTCGCTGCAGCTCGCCCTTCAAAAACCTTTAAACCCTCGCAAGGAGCTTCAGCTCTGAGCTTCCTGGCCTCATCGTTAAAATCTTCGAGGCTCCTATACTCTCGAGCCACCATTGATGCCGTCGGAGTCAGAACCGGATTCAGTCTCGGCGCGCGCATGGTCTCCGCTCCCTCCATCGAGAGGCTTTCCCTTGACTTCGAGACTTCCGTCTTCAAGAAGGAGAAGATCACTCTATCAGGACACGACGAGGTTTACTATTGTTAAATCCTAGTTTTTTTTGTCCCTCGCTCTGATGATTTTTCTATTTTATTTTTTCGCAGTTTATTGTGAGAGGCGGCAGAGATCTTTTACCTTTGCTTCCTGAGGCGTTCAAGGGCATCAAGAAAATCGGTGTCGTCGGATGGGGATCCCAGGTTTGCATTTCTAGCTTTTGCTTAGTCTGTTTTTTTAACTCTTCAATCACTCTTGTCGGTTGTTTAGGGTCCCGCTCAAGCACAGAATCTGAGGGATTCGCTGGCTGAAGTGAACTCTGATATTGTTGTTAAGGTTTGTGCTCTTTAAGATGGTTCTTTTGGTTCTACTTGTGATTGTTACCTAGTTCAACATGAATGTTACTTACGGTGGCCCTCATGCAGATTGGGCTGAGGAAAGGGTCGAAATCTTTCTCTGACGCACGTGCCGTAGGATTTTCTGAAGAAAGTGGAACTCTCGGTGATATTTGGGAAACTGTCGCCGAGAGTGATCTCGTTCTTCTGCTGATTTCTGATGCGGCCCAGGTTTAATATTCAGTCTCACAAATACTGTGTTTCTTCAAACGGAAGAAATGATCTCTATCTCTGATCTTAACAGATGATTCTTAATTTTTAGAGAATTTGTGCATTACTGAACGTCAGTTTTTTTTAAGTACTCGCGCTTCGGCATTTTTCCAATTGTTTGAATTTGCTGTCGATGCTCTTGCGTTATAATCGAGAGGATAAGTTTTCAGATTTATTACTAGATTACTCTGAAGCCATGGTAATCGAGCTTCCTTTTTTCTAAATCCAGCGTCATGCATGCAATATTCATCATTGAATCAAGAAATGATCCACGTTCAATCCGCTGCAGCATATCTTGGGAATCATTCGCTAAGTTTTAATGAAATAGTCATGTCTGTTTGTGTACGAGAGTAATTGAGATAATATGATTCGATATGCAGTCTCACATTCTTAATCCTCCTATTCAATCCTGCCTGATGGACATCTTCAATTATTCCACAAACTGCCTACTGTGTAAGCGTGGATTTGTTTTCTGAACTGTCTACTTATCTCTCTCTATTACGATTCAGGCCGACAACTACGAGAAGGTTTTATCTCTCATGAAGCCGAACAGCATTCTTGGGCTATCCCACGGCTTCCTTCTGGGTCATTTACAGGCCCAAGGGATTGATTTCCCCAAGAACATCAGCGTCGTTGCAGTGTGCCCCAAGGGAATGGGTCCATCTGTCCGGAGGCTTTACGTTCAGGGCAAGGAAATCAACGGGGCTGGAATCAATGCCAGTTTTGCTGTTCACCAGGTTATTATGATAGTTTTACCATTCCACAGTTCATATACTTATAAGTAAAATCTTTAATTTTCCAGGATGTCGATGGTAGAGCCACAGATGTGGCTCTGGGGTGGTCTATTGCCCTTGGCTCTCCTTTCACATTCGCCACTACGCTGGAGCAAGAGTACAAGAGTGATATATTTGGGGAGCGAGGTCTTGACTCTTTCTATTTTTAGATGATCTTCTTGACTTCGCTTGTTGACTTTTACTCTCCGTTGACATTTAAGGTATTCTCCTTGGAGGCGTCCATGGGGTTGTGGAGTCCCTGTTTAGAAGATACACTGAGAATGGAATGAGTGAAGAGCTGGCTTACAAGAACACAGTAGAATGCATCACAGGAGTCATCTCGAAGACAATTTCGACTAAGGTACCTAAACCATCATTCCGGACATGAGCTTTATCTTGCTTAAATTATATTTTTCCACTCGTTGTAGGGAATGCTGGCCGTCTATAACTCGCTGTCTGAGGATGGAAAGAAAGAGTTTGAGACAGCTTACAGTGCTTCATATTACCCCTGCATGGATATTCTATATGAGTGCTATGAAGATGTGGCCTCTGGCAATGAAATCCGAGCGTCGTCTTGGCTGGGCCTCGATTCTTTGTAACCCCATCTCACTTATTTATAACAACCCTTAGGAGAGTTTTTCTACTTGGTTTATTTGATTATGATTATTCAACAGGAAAAAGAAGGGCTGCCTGCTTTTCCCATGGGAATATTGACCAGACCCGGATGTGGAAGGTCGGTCAGAGAAAGTCCGATCAACGCTGCCGGCTGGTGACTTGGGTCCTCTCCATCCTTTCACAGCCGGTGTTTATGTGGCGCTGATGATGGCCCAGGTAGTTAATTGTTTACCTGTCAGTTTTTCTGCAAAGTTAAAACTCAACTACCAACTGTAGATTGAAGTGCTAAGAAAGAAAGGTCATTCCTACTCGGAGATCATAAATGAGAGCGTGATTGAAGCCGTTGACTCTCTCAACCCTTTTCATGCATGCCCCGGGGCCTCTCCTTCATGGTGGATAACTGTTCCACTACAGCTCGGCTGGGATCAAGAAATGGGCCCCACGCCTTGACTATATTCTGACTCAGCAGTCCTATGTGTCTGTGGACAGGGCCCACCCCATCTGATCTCTCCAGCAACTTTCTATCTGATCAATTCACAGCGCCATTGAAGTTTGTGCTCAGCTGAGGCTAATCCGTCGACATTTCTGTGCCGGAAGATGCAGACTTTGTGCGCCTGAGCTGCGGTGAACCGACATCTCAAGTGCATCATAAGGTATTAGGGTAGAC